>WTXV02031880.1:0-29632 GCA_009823435.2 Nymphicus hollandicus
ATGGGCAGGGACACCTCACACTAAACCATATCACCCAAGGCTCTGTCCAGCCTGGCCTTGAACACCTCCAGGGATGGTTAGATGAACCCTAACAAAGTGACTTTGGTAAGTTTGGATGAAATTGTGTTCTTGTGCAAAATATAACTGCGTGACAGTTTGTGAAATCCTGCTACTTGTGCTGTCCCACTCCAACCTAGTGAAATGACAAGCCTCTCTCATGTCTCTGATAGCTATGTTCTGTCACTGAAGAATGTGTGAGCTATGCAATCTGCTTCTTAGGGAAAAGAACAGTAAAGGCCCTTATATGACCTAACTATATTTTTATCACTTTTTTGAGAGAGGGGAGGACAAGAGCTTCTATGTATTACTTTTCCAGTTGTTATTTCTACTGAAAAACTATACAGTAAAAATTGTCGGTCATCTCCTTAATAACAATTTTTTGCAGGTAAATCTGCTATAGATTATTTCTTTTATTCTCTCTTCTCTCTATAGAAGGCAGGTTAGGGTTTTTTGGTAGAGGTGTCTATGTGTGTGCAAATTCATGTATATTACACTGGGCTTCATTTTAATTCCTTACACCAAATCAGAGGGAACTCCCAAGCCTACCCAATCTCTGTCACTCGAGAGAAACATATTCTTAGACATTTATGCCACTTTACTAAAATAACCATACTGTACTTTTCTATGTACTTTTCACTGTTCTCTTCTCTTGTCAGAACTGTAGAGCAAACATTGCTAAGTGAGAGCGTGTGATAGTTTGATTTGCTTTACAGCATCAATCAGATGAATACAAATTTAGTGAGGCACTAGAGACGCATTCTGGCTTGTAGAGAGATTTTATTACTTTGAAGATATGTTAAAAAAATAAAGGGCAGATTTATTTTTGGATTTGTGATCTGACCTTGTTTGCAAACAGGGAAGGTACATGAAAGATGTAGATTGTTCTGTTGAAATATGCACATTGAAGAGTTTTATCCAATGAGCTCCCAGTCCATAATGGGAAAGAGATGAGATCAACACTTGGTATTCTCCCACCCTTCATCTCATCTCTTTCATCCAAACTAGTGGACATGTTTCAAAAGCTGTGTTTGAAATAACACTGTTGTAAAGCTTTGATGGAAGAACCTGGTAGGACCCTTTGAAACATTGGTGGAATGCAACCAAATTGTTGGAATGAATGGTAATTATAAATGTTGAACTGATAAACTTCAGCAGTTCTATATGAATGTCTTGGTCATTTGAACTGTCTTGGAGATCTTGATGTGAATGTTCACCTTTCATGTAGATTGATGTTGAGAGATCATTCAGAGATTCCATAATTCAAAGACAACTTGCTGATTAAAAACAGTAGCAAAGATGATCTGAACTGAAGTTACCAACAAACAATATGTTTGGGTCTAAATTTTTAGAAATTATGCAGCAGTTTGGAAGTCACTGTGGATGTTTTAACCAATTTCAATGAAATAAGGGGGAAACTGGAGTTGAGAGATTACAAATTAAAAAAATACAGATCTTCATTTTGATATATGACAGTGGCTTTTTTTTATTTTTTGTAATTTTATTTAATCTAGGCAAATCCCTTAGGCAAGCCATTATATTTTCAAATTTATTGTAAAATTTATAAAAGAAAAAAAAATATTTTTTTTTTATTTTAAAATGTGTAATATATTGCAGTTTTCAGGAGATATTTTCCAGGGAGCAAATATGATACCTAGAATGCTTCTAAAATGCATGTTTAAGTTTTGCTGATCCGCAGCATGTTGGATTAGATGTTGCCTTCAATTTTCCTGAATGCTTATGTAAATGGTATCTTGGGCCTGTTGACACATTTCTTATCTGTGGAACATCATAATGAAGTATCTTTATTACATTTTTAAAATATTAGCAATCCAGAACCAGAGGACATTCTTTATTAAAGGGAAGGGGAAAAGATAGATTGTAAGTGATACTTGGAAAAATAGTTTTTTTCATTTTATGCATTCTTTTAGGACAATAGGAGAGTTTCCAGTGTTTATTGATTGATGATTTCCTGATCTTTGCTCTACATTGCTTAGTTTGCTGTCTGTATTTGAGGGGTTTCACTCAAAGGTTCCTTCAGAAAAACAAATTTTGTGTGAGGTATATTCATTTAGAGAAATACTTGGATTTAACGAGCTGTAAAGGAAGAATTTGAGCAACCCTTAAATGCTTTAAAATCTGTATTAAAAGTTAATTCTGTATCTTGCAGATTTCTGTGTGTAGCAATAGACAACTTAATAGAAGACCACAAATATAAAACATTTATTCATGTACCCAGGTTCTTCATAAGGAACAGTATACCAGACAGAAAATCTGTTGCTAGCGTGGAAAATTTATACTTAACTCATATTTGTTGATTTATTAACCTCATGAGTCAAGAAAAAAAACATTAGTATAACTTAATCATTTAGACGGGTATCTTTATTGTTGTTAGGTTTATGTTTTTAAAGGCACTAAAATGATCTCTGCTGAGACGAAGTTTTGTATTTGTATGTGTGCAAACTGGATTAAAGAACAGACATTCTTTAAAATAAAGCCCAGCTTGTAGAAGGAAACAAAAAAAAAAAACCAAACCAAAACCAAATAAACAATACATTTTTTTCTAAGGCTACTTTGGAAAAATGTGCTTATAAAAATTACGTGCAAATTTCCCGTAGGTACTCTTAACATTGTCTTTGCATATGATATTTGTTGAAACTGGATTTCTGTATAGAAGAGCTTTAGGATAACAAGGACATTTTATTTATTCCCAGTTGCAATTAAAAGTTCTTGTGCATTCAAATTTTTATAACTGCCTTTAAAAGAAGATCTCTTCACGGAGAAATTCGGTATAGCACATCTCACTTGAAAAGTAAATTATTTTTAAAATGAGAAAACTATACATTTAAGTTTTAGTATGTAATACAAAAATGATAAAATTATGTATGTCAGTCATAGTTTTTTATTAAAAACAGCTACAAATAATAAAAAATCTATGCTTTGGAATATTACTGTAATACCTACTTAGAATACTGATCGTTAGTAAATTCCTTCAGAAAGTTACTGGTGGCTTTCCAGTGGCATGTGTTTGTATTGATTGCAGCCATATTAAAGTCAGGCAAATGGTGTAATCAGTGGAGAAGGATCTGTGTCTTCAGAGCCTAATTCATTTAGTTCATTGACCTTTTTGCTGTGAAGTTAGTTATTCCAAATGCATCTATTTTGGAGAATTGCAAATTTTATACCCCTATAAGTACAAGACCATCCTTTCATGTTTTCCTTTCACACCTTGTTCAAGCTGTTAGTATTGTAATACAGTGTTTTAAAGGGAGATTGGGCAGTTTTGATAAGAAGGAAGTTGTTTTTTCACAAAAGGGTACAAGTACGTGAAGAGTTTTGTGCAGGGGGATGCCCCAGCCTATGCTGCCAGTAACATGGAGGCTCTGCCACTTTGGCTATGTAGCTGCAGCAGGACCAGGGCTGAAGTTACATGGGGATTAACATCCACTGGCTTGAGGTTCTGCACTTGAAAAAAGGAAGCAAAACAAAACCATAGCCAAAGTCTCATGGAATGGCTTTTAAAATTCTTCATGTACTCAGAGATGAGAGACGTTCGTTTTCAGTCCCATTCTGCTCTGGAGCTAAGGTCTTCCTGTAAATATTCCTACATAGAACCTGACAGAACTTGGACCAGTATTATGAAGAAATAGGAGTTTCTGAATAAGGTATTTTTTAAATATTAGCAAATTGTCTTAAAAGCAGAATTAATTTTTATACTTCTTTTTCTTTTTCTTTTATGCCTTCTGATAGAACAATGCCTGGGGAAATGACCCCTATTATAAGCTAAGTTTAGCTAACAAGATATATATTATATCATTGGAGTTCAGGAAATGAGGCTTGCTGCTTTATATCCCAGTTCATTTAAAAGTGCATTATGGTTTCTTTTGCCTTTATTTAAATCTTATAAATGTTAAAGCTGAATCTTATAAATATCCATTTTTTGCAACCCCACTATATTAATGAAATTAAATTATTACTGTAACTATGGCTTTTAAAAATTCAGCAGCTGAGATTGATTCCTGTGACGTTACCTGAGTAAATGTACTGCAACCCAATCTCTATGACAGATATGAATTTAAAATACTGTTTTATTTTCATTTGTAAATGTAGAACAATTTTCTTTCATCGGGAATCTGCAATGACATAAGCCAGGATTAACTGGTTTCAATGGCTATGTCATTGAAAGCAATGGTTTTACTTAAATGTAATAACTATTGTGAGAGCAGGAGGCAGGTGATACACTTTAAAATTCAAATATATAAAATCAGAGGGACAGATTTGATTCAGACTGATTTGCCTTACAAGCCTTGCTACAAAAAACAATATGCAGAGTGCTTTAAATGCTCATTTCTTTGTCTTTGACTGACGTTACTGATTTGTAATTGTTGTCAGATTAATGTTTTTTTCCCTTTTCTTTGTTGTTGTACTTGATCTTGATCCCATTCCCTTATGCTATTGATTTTTCAGGTACACTATAGAAAAATATTATGAGCTTAATTTGTTCAGCTGTCCACGGGGGAAAATCTTGAAGAAGATAAAGCAGAATTAATTTGCCTTTTCCAGTAAAGAGTGTAGGTCACCTATCAGCGTTAAAAGGAGAGATGCTGGTCAGTAGTGTTGCTCATTTAAATCCAGAGAAGCTGTTTTGATTGCTGTAAATGCACTCTGTATTTATGCTGGTATATATACTGTTAGAATTTAAGCATAAGTTGAAGAATTGATCTGGTAATGGAAGTTTTGCTCTCTAGTACATTTCAACATTTCATAAAAAAAGGTAGTAAGTTTAACAATGACTCATCTTAAATAAGAATTACAGATATTGTACACATACATGTATGTATATATGTGATACATATATATGTGTGAGTGTATTTACAGAAAGTGCAACAAGGAAGTTACTGAAGTGGGACCAAGCATCTTGGAGAGGCTAGGACAGTCCTGAAGTATAGGCTCCTAGGGAAATCTTTGAAATGTCCTGTATTCTGTAAAATTAAGGAGTAGTTTAGAAATGAGAAGAAAATGTAACAATTGTTTCTAAATAGTCTTTTCCTTTTTTTAGTCACTGGTTTGTTTTCTGACTGATCTGGAAATGTAAATTGTTTCTTTCATCAAGACTTCAGAAGGGTTCCACAGTAAATTTGGAGTATGCAAACAATATATTGCAGATGTCATAGCCAGGATGTGCACTATCCCTGTTTTGCATTGGTCTTCGCAACTCCTTTTTAGAGACTCTCCATGTGTTTGGACTGAAATTTGGATCACTGTTTGGAACAAAACCACCTAATACTCCGTGTATCTCTGCTACCTAATACTAATAGAATATCGAAGAAGTTATCTCAAGTGTTCTGTTTTCTTAATTGGAATATTTTAGGTTACTTTTGTTTCTGCTTCTTTATTGGTGCATTACATAAAGTTCTTTTTATTTGTTTGTGTAGGTTTTTTTTAAGACTAGGATCTTCTGATTGCTGTGATTATCTGAGAGATCAGGTTTTTCTTACTGTTGTATCATCTGAGTTTTAGTTTTTTTCTGAAATATATATGTGAGCCTGTGCAGTATAACCATGAATTACGGTACTTCCAAAATATTTATATAAGCTTTTTTTTTTTTTGCAGTTTCCTGTCCACTTGTGGTTGTTTCTGTTTGATTACTGGAGAAATATTCCTCCTTAAATTTTGGTATGAATGTAAATATTTATAGCATGATTTGTTTTTTTTTTTTTTTTTTTTGTAGTTTTTAATATAGTCCTGGTTTGAAGAGAGCTGATATTTGGGATGGAAGAGATCTTTTTCTCCTTTTATAGATGTTTAGATCTGCAAGAGGAAGAGATGACATGTTTTACAGCTTGCAGGAAATATTTACATGTCAGAATTTTACCTGAGTCAGGGCTGGCAGGGAAGATCAGTATGCTCACAGAGAGTAATAAAAGATCTGTGAATCGGTAAGGTTTTTTTGGGTTGCTCTAAATTTGTGGTGTACAGGATAGAAAATGGTGTTTAAAGTATATATGAATAAAGAGATGTTTGAAATTATTTGATGATATGTTTGAAAGAGAAGCAGAAGACCTGAAACTTTTTTTTCTCTTGCAAGTGATGGTGCTATTGGGGAACAGTATTATTACAGTAATTCAGCAATGCAGGGGGCCCGTAGCGTGCAGTGCATCATGTGGTGCACCTGTTATATTCCTCAAAGGGCTGGTGCTGCATCAAATACTTTTCTTCACTTTGTGTCTTAGTAGAGTTAAAAGGCAACTATTTATTACAGTGTCTGTACACACTTGGGCAGCGGTTCACAAATCCAAGTACTTGAACTGTGTACAAGCAGCTGCCCTGAGGCTGTGTCTCCGTTAGCATTTTAGTTCAGGTCAGGGGTGTGCTTTTGAAACAAATTTCCCACTCCCACTGCCATTCTTATTGCATCTTGATTCATGCCACAGAGAAATCTGGGAGCACACAAACTGCATGGCTTTTGCTTTTTTCTTTCTGATGTCTAGTGGCAAATAGTTGGATGAAAGAAGGAGATTATATTTGTTTAAATTATAGGAAGTGTTATAGCCAAACTAGTAACCAAAACCAGGAAAAAAAAAATACAACTTGGAATATATTGAAATACTAGTGGAGGGATTTGCTTCTTGTATGCCCTTTGCAAAAACAGGGTTTGGGCCATATTAACGGCTACTGACTGATGAAGGCATTTAAGTGCAGTTTCTTGCATGACAGAGAAGGATTTTGTTTGTGTATTGGACACATAAATGAGAAGAACATCTGTACATCTGGAGCTGTGACACATGACAAAGTAGGCTTTTGCCTAATGCATCAAGATTTCGGTATTAGCAGTTTCTGTTAGGCAGTTTCATGTGTTACTGTTTACCTACTCAAACACTTTAAAGGACATTGGTACACAGCATGGTTTGCTGTGATGCAGCAGGATTGTGCTAAATACAACATTTCCAATTCATGCTCACCAGTAAAGTTGACAATTTAAAATATCTTTTAGGATATAGCTATTTTTTCCCCTTTATTGTTTGCTACTACCTAGCCTTTTTGCTTTCCCCTTCCTCAGGTTCTATACCAATCTAACCTCTCCCAGTTATGTTTGACTGTGGGTATTTGATATAGCAATATGCTGTAGTAAGGACAATTTTCTGAAAGAGGAAATATGAGTATCCATGACAGCAGACCTGCAACTGAAAAGTATAGTTTATCATATATAGAAGTTGAGGTAAGAATAAGCTGTGTACCCATGAAACACAAAAGGGTGACTGCAGAGGTATTTTGACTTTTCATTTACTGTTTGTGTTGGTTTGATTCTGGCTTGCTCTACAGAACAGAGTGCTTTAGTTTGAAGGAGTTTAATTTATAAATCCACAGAAAAACTTGAAGTCCTTTATTAAAATGGTGTTACCTTTAGGTTTAGTAACATCAGATATGGAGTCCCATCTGTTTGGTTTAAATGAAAAAAAAAATATTTGTTTTAATTATGCAGTTTTCAGTTTTGCTGAATTCTTTTTTTGTCTTATGAAGAGAGATAAGTAATTATATAAATTACTTTATTTGTGATTTATCTTTACTTATTCACTACATCTTTTTAGCCTCTTCCTTTGTCAGGCTTCCCCCCCCAGATAAATAAATATTAGCCTTTGTAATCCCTATATCAGTACTCTTTCCTTTTAAACTCTTTCTCAAGAGTGTCTTTGTTTTAGATTGTGGTTGGTCCCAGATGAGTGTTTTCATTGATCTGTGCATATCAAGAGGGTTTTCCCCTCCTTCAGTGGTCATACTGAGTTTTTAATTCTAGACAAAGTATTTCATATGGTTCTTTCCAGTGTGCATCTATTAGCCTTGGCAGTGCTGGATTCCATCTGCCATTGTTTCCCCTTTCACTGGGCTCTTTAAAGCAACCCGAAAGCTCCTTGGCTGGCTTTGGCCTTAATTAATCTAAGACTTGTTGTGTCACTTGTAAACATTTCCATCTTATTGTCAGTCCCATTTCCAGATGATTAATAAATAGATTAAACACTTCCATCCCTAGTAAAGAACCTGGGGGCACCCTGCTGTTAACATTTAGCCACATGGAGCAGTGACTACTAATAAATGTATTCTGTCTTTGTATTCTGCTTTTTGTACGTGGTTTGTAATCGATGAGAATGGTTTACTTCTCATCCTGTGATTACTTAGTTTCTGTAACAGCCTTTTGTGGGAAGCATTCTCAGAGGCTCTTTGGAAGTCCAGAAAATGTTTCTTAGCTAGTTCTCTCTAATCTGCTGTTTGTTAACATGCCAAAAGATTTCTAATAGGTTAAGGAGACATACAAGGCATTAAGGCTTCTAACTTTAATCCATATATGTAACACTTTTATTTTTAATTGGTAACTCAGTTAGTGTATTTATTCCTGCAGTAATAAGTTTGTGGAGCTGTTTGAATTCTTCCTTGGTTCTCTCAGTAATTACATGAAGATGACCACTCTCCTGCATGGTTCAGTATACAAACTGATTTCAATATGAGAGTGTGTAATTGTGGATTTTTTTGCGTTAGTCTTAAATTGCTTTGGGACTCCTGAATAAGCAGCATTCCATTCTTGGTATAAATTGATCTTTTATTTATTGATCTATTCCAGCCATTCCATTTACGATATATGAGTCATTGAAAGCTCCTTATCTTTGGTTAAAAAGGTTGATATTGCCTCAGTGCTATCTGAGACAAATTGTGAAAAATAATGATTTCTATTCTGTATTCCTGTGTTGCCCAGGTTCTCCTTTACCTTTCTGGGAGGGCAATCAGGATCTCTCTTGGTCATATTTTTCATATAGTTAGTCCATATATTCTCATTTAGCCATCCCACTTACTTATTAAGATGTGCCTGTCACTGTTTATGCATTTTGAATACCAGAAGCGTTCTGTTCCACGTACACTGGCAAATCCAATAATAGTTTACATGTTGCAGTCCCAGAAGTAAACTGAATATTCCTTGTTCAAAGATCTGATTGGGGTTTAGACTATTTTTTTTAAACTTGATTTTACTTTTAACTCTGTATCACTTGGAAGGGAGAATAACATGTTTTTCCCAAAGAAAGAGTCTAAAAGTGTAGCTTCTGGGAATTCTGGGTCATGCAACTGAGAAATGAGAATCCTGGAAATTTTTACTGAGGTACTGTTTCCAAGTCTCTTCCTGCCTGGATGTGTTGCAGCATCTATGCACACACATACCTCATTTTTTGAGTTGCTGCTTTTTAATATGCATGGTTTCTCTCCTATTCCTTTAGATAAACAGCATTTTTTTTAAAACTATCTCCACCCCCCCTGAAAAAATCAGGTGGGGGGAATGCTCTTTGTGTAATTGCCTAGTAGCTGGTGAACTTAGTTAAGGTGTAGGGAATTTGCTAGTGTATATTCAGTGCCCTCCACAGCTTGATGGTATTCAGTGACTTGAACATAGTGAAGAAGTAGGAATAGCAACAAGTGATAGTTGATCAGATTTGGATGAGAACTGTTTAGCAATAAGTTGCTTTGTCTTCAAATTTTATTTTCTTTCCCAGATTTCCAGTTAGATTTTGCTGGGGAGTATTTTTAATACAACCAGTACTAGTAGTAATTTTGAAAGTACTTTGAAAGAACATCTCCAGTCACATCTCCTGAATTTTTCTTTATCATGTATGTCTTAGATAGCTTTCGCCTCATACAAAACTCTGCTGCTGCACTAGAATCCTCATCCTGTAAGCAAAGGAGGGTGCTCTTATGCTACAGGAAGTGTGAAGTAACTACTCAAACTCTCCTAGCTACCCCATTAATGATTTTAGGCTTTGGACAGAACAATAGTGGAACAGCTAGCCTGTTTGAAGTAATTCTTATCTGAGCATACATACCTCAAGTTATGCATTCCAGGGAATGTTTTAAGCCATTAAAGGTTACAAGGTTTGAAATGTTACCAGAGTTATATATATGTAGCAAAAGACCCAGAAGAACTTTTGTCTCAGTAACAGCTTCTTCGGGGCTTTCCAGCATACACCGGGGCCTATTGCAAACATCAAAAATATGTTCAGGGGGTACAGGGTACATTTCTTTTACCTCTAGGCATGTTTTACAGCGATGAAAATAATATCCCTTCTTTATCCTACTCTCAGAAAGATCCAAATAGGAAGTATTTAGGAAGATACTCTGAGGAAACAGTGTCCAAGGGAAATTAAGAGAAAAGACCTGGCTTTCATAGGCGATAAGCACTCATATCCTGATTTAGGATACAAATTAGGATCTAATTTCTACACATGAAAAAAGCTAGCAGAGGAAGAAGTGCTTTTTAATGCACACAAGTCAGGTCAATGTACTTGGCAGGGAATAATGTAGTGTCTTTTGAATACAGGTTACTAAAATGAAGAAGAGTATGAAATATTCAGAATTTTTGGTGTTTGTCACTAGTCATTCTGGCTACTTCTGTAAGATCTTCTTACTGCCACAATAAAGAATAAAGTTACATTGTAGCATTGAGGTGTTATTTGTTGTGGGGTTTTGTGGTGGGTTTTTTTTTTTTTTTTTTTTTTGCATACAACACAAATAGATGATGAAGGCATCCTACAGGAAAATCTTTGTCTTTACTACAAGTGGCTCACCTAAAGATGTTGCTGATACAGTAAACATTCACAGCCAGGTGCAATTCTTATCTCTCTTTACATGGAAAAGAACATGCTGGATATAGACTGGCAGGAGATGAGGTCTCTAGATGGAAGAGAAATCCAGACTGCATGGTGTGCAGATCCCTGTAACATGAACGTGAGCTGTTTAGTTGACTTAATAGTAGGAATTTTGTGCTTGTGAACAACTCACTTGAAGTTGATATCATATCAGGTTTTGTGTTCTGTTTGGATGTAATCGGTCATACGCGCAGGGGCTAGGGATTTTATGATGAAGTATTTCTGCTTTCTGTTTAGCTAGCAAAAGCTGACTGATGGGCAGCTGCGAAGGTATTATAATGTTCATTTAATTTAATTTGCTTTCCAGATTAAGTGACAAATTAAAAGAAGTTCTTGCACTGTTGAAAATAGTACAATACTTCCTTCCACAAGACCTACTGAAGACCAAAAGCTTTCCTTTGCATGAACAAGTTCTGTATTATTTTTTTCTTTCCATAAGGAGAAAAATATTCACTTACCATCTACCTAGTTATGCTGTATTAATGAAAACCCAAATGTCTTCCAAAAGACTATCACAGACAAGGTGAGCCTAAATGTTTTGAGGTAATATTTCAGTCAAAAGAAGCCTCTCTTCTAAAATGCACCCATGAAGGCTGTTTTCTTCTTCTAATAGTCACCTGCATGAGAAGAATAATTGCTTGCCAGGACTACTGTCTTCTTGGAGAAACTCACCATTCAAAGACTGAGAGAGCATATACAATATATATACAGAGCAAGGGGAGGGCACTTCCCATACTGCTGACTTTTGAAAAAGGTGCAGCCCTAACTGCTTCCATGTAGGTGACATCCTGTGGCCATAGCATTGCAGGTGGGATCTGCTTGAATACCACAGGGTATGTGCATTTAGTGCTCCATGCATCATTCCTCAGGAAAGCAACTGACAGGCTTAAAATAATCCCTTGTGGTTTCCCACCTTAAAAAATGATACATTTTGCTCTTCTGGCTCTGCTGTAAGATGTTTCCATGCACAAGATGTTCCCATGTGCTGGCAGTCACTAGCAGTTGAAGCAGTTCCTTGAGATCTTTGGCAACAAGAATAAATAGCAGCAGCTCATAGTTTTGCTAGTGACTGGCACCAAGATCAAGCTCAAATAGGCAGCATTTTGAATGAGTGTTGAAGAAAAGGGTTAACTCACTTTTTGAGCACTGTAATTGTTTTCTCTACATAGTACCTACTTTTTAAGTTCTTTTCCACTAAATCAGCACAATTAGTATTAAAAGCATTAAGATGAGCTCCTTGTGTCCAGAAGGGAAATCAGTTAGGTCTCCCTAGGGAATGGCTGTTATGGAAAAATGTCTCTTTGTTTTCACTACAGAGTTGGGATTTTTTTATGAACAGAAGATGGTATGTTTGCATGCATCTTTTAACTTCTAAAATGTATAAACTGCACTGCACTTGAGGATGTTAAAACTGCATCTGGATTGAGCATCTGCATAAGAAGTCAGAATTCAACGCATGTTAAGATAGTAATGTTATGACCCTCTCAAATATTTCTAAACTAGAAACTTGAAAGGGTATTACAGTAAATTACAGGATGACTACAATGTGGTGCTTTCTGTCTGTAATATCTGTAAAACTATTTGTGTAATTGAGCTTCCAAGAAAATCTTAAATGAAAGCCTGGATAGCTCTACTAAAAAAATAAAAAAAATATTATGCACAGTATTTTGTGAGGCTTGTCTTCTGTCTTGTTAACTTGGGGATCAAATATGGGATCCTGGAATTTCTCAGATCTGGGGAATCAAGTGTGTTTATTTCAGCCTTTATGAGGGTTAGCGAGGGACTATTTATTTTGGAGGTTTCCATTAACTCCCAGGGAATTATTTCTCAGGAGAGTTTTCTCCAAAAAGGCAAAATAGTTTGCCTACAGAGCAACACTATTTTTATTTTTGAGGGACCAATTGCATGCAGACAGGAATAGTTAAGAGCACCTTCTTAAGGGTTAAATTTTCCATATTATAGTGAAGGGTTTTACCTGGAGATGAATGATGTTCTCTGGCTGTAATTTGTATTTAAGGCTACTACATGGAATGGGCTGGTAATTTGCCATAATTGAGTTAATAAAAACATAAAATTACCTATGTTTTCTTAATGTAAAGGAGCAGTAGGGCAGTGTCCTTTTGAAATGTCTGAGTGCTGTAAACTGTAAGAATACAAGTGTTGTCAATTAATCACTTTTAAATTCCACTTATGAATGGGATTTACAAGCAAATGATGCGTACCTTCAATACTTAGCACTTCAACCTAAGAGTTGCTGACACTTAGAGAGTAATTAGATTTGCTAGCATGAAAGTGGGTGTAAGTACTGGCCTTTGATAAGAGATTTGTAAATTACCTTCTTTTTCCATATTGAAATTTTTTATGAAAAGCGATTTTTCCCAACCTGACTTTCAGAAATGTATTCCAACTATGTATTGATTCATGTGCTGAAGATGACCTAATACATCAGAAGTGGGTTTTAGCTTTGAGGTGTTTTCCCTTGTCTCGAAAGAAGAAAGGCATCACTAGGCATCCCTGAATTACATTTGTCTCAATGTCAGAGCGCTAAATCATGACCTCTGTGTAAGGTCTGAATAAACAAGCTGTAAGAAGGGTTTTTTCGAGGATTTGAAGGGATTGAAAGAAATCCCCTTATAGGCTGCAGAACTCATGGGATATAATTCATTTTAGCAACTTTTACTGTCCGAAAGCTAAGTGTCTAGTTAAGCAAATTAACTTTGCTCCTTACATAGTTAATGAGGAAAAAATGGCTTCCTCTTTTAAAATAGGCATTTTAAAAAGATGGGTTGAGTTACCTTTTGGAGTTTCTGCACTCTCTCCATTAATTATAGAGAGATATTCATCAGCTCTAACTTTAAGAGTTAGATTTGAAAGCCTTAGTTTAACTCAGTGTATCAAATGGCAGAAAATAGCATTTCCAAAGAGTCATCCATCTTCTTCTGACATAGGCATATGTGACAGGGCAAATGAATCTATGAAGGGAACCTAAGGTGACAGATACCTAAAGAAGATGACAGGTTGGACTAGATAGCTAAAATTAAATGAGATTAATTTTTTCTCTGGTTATTTGGACAGCAACTTGCTGCAATAGCTGCAGATCAGGTGCTTCTGCTCTTGGAGGAAAGTAGGATTACAGATCCATCATCTTACAGATGTGCCTCTGATCTCCCATTGGCTTTTCTTCTGATTTTGTGTATTAGGGGAAAAGCTATATGGTACTTCAAAACATGTTTGAGAAGTGAAGTGCCTCTGCATGGTGTCTGCATCAGAGCCTTCTTTCTGCACAGTGGAGGATATCAAGTGCTGTGCCTTTGGAGGCTTTCCACAGACATTCTGCAGGATTAGATGTCTAAAGGAGGTATGGTTGTTGTTTGCAGAAAGGCTTTGTAAAAGAAAATACTAAATTTCCTAAGTGCCAAGGGTTGTAGCTTCAAATTATTTTCCATGCAAATGCAAGGATTAGGGAAGCTAATGAACTGGATCACTTGAAATGTACATGATTCCCCTGTACAAATTATGTTGTTTCCTTGTAACCCACACTTAAAAACAAACTTATCATTAGCAGCACTCTGATGTCAGTATTTTTTTTTTCTGAGGGGTGGAGGGGGAGGAGAAAAGTCTCAACTAGTGACTATCAGTGAGTCCTTGTTGCATAGTTTGACTTTCTCTATGCTTTGGTTTCATGAGTAAATTACTGCTGTGTGAGTAGAATGCAGATGTGCAGGATGCCGGCTACTATCCTGTAGTTGCCTGTGTGCGTATGCTTGTACTGTGACAGTTTTGAGAATAGTTTGACACTACTTATACTACCCACATTGTCACTATTGTTAAGCAAACATATGGAGATACTGGAGGATATATTGAGAGTCTTGGACTTGATCTTTTTATTTTCAGTCTCCATACATTTCCTTCCATGACAGTATCATCATCCCTCTTGGGACTATTTTAGTCGAAACCCAAACCAAGGAATAAACAGAGTAGTTTAGCTAATCCTCTGAATTAAAAAATAGTATGCCTCTCAAAAGCACAAGGTGAGTCAAAATATTTAAAGATTGTGAAAATTTGCTGAAAGTACATGATTTTTATTTACCTGGTTTGTTCTGCTTTAGAAAGAGCATTTATATTTTCTTGTGTTCCTCAGAAAGAATGAGGATAAGTACTTGCCTTTTGCTTTTTAGTGTGAAAATTATTACCAAAGCATCTCTAGAGAACACAACTTCAGGATGCGACACTTTTCAGAAAGAGAAATGCAATGCTAAGAATTCCTTAATTCGATGTGGTAGATACTACTAAGCATTAATCTTTTTTTGGTAATCTTCAATGAAGCATGTTCATATTAGATTTTCTTCCCTTGCTTGTACCCTAGTTGCTAAGGAGAGGGAATGATAAACATAAGATACATTCCTGATTAGCACCCGAAATGCAGGCAGCAGGGAGATCAGGCTGAGAACTATGCAGAGCTCTCCGAGAGGCAGGAAAAGCTCTTCTTTATTATACTGAAGTAACAAGAGATTTTAAGTTCTAAACATCATAGATGGAATATTTATAAGCAAGATTTCTTCAGGTGGTTTCTGTGCTTCTTTGACAATATTTGCTTATTTTTTGTCCTTTTCTTAATGGTCTGTTGTTCTTCTGTCTGGGCTACCTGACTTTTGCCTGAATGACAAAGATTAAAAAGTAATTTTAAAGAAATAAACTGAGATGTAGCATGTGCTGTAGGTTTACAGGGGTGGTATTGCAGTGCATAGGAACAGCTAATGAACCTGGGGAGAGGTTTATGTCCATGTTGTCACATTTTTATACTTTTATTCCAGTGGCTTTGCTATTGCACTTCTGGGTAGGCCTTTGTCATAGGCAGGTGTGATGGAGAAGGAGGGTAAAGAGAAGGGAAACGGAAGAAGGAAATCTGGGAGAATTCTTTGTCTATTGCTAGGCTGAAAGAAATTGAAGGCAGCCTTCACATTCCCAGAGATAATTTGAAAGCCAGGTGTGAGTTTTATACTATATATAATAATTTTATACAGATCAAGCAAATTTCACAATAAACTAGAGGTTCACTCTGTCTACATAGAACTAATGAAACATTTGAAACAACATGATGTTGTGGTCATCTGACTTCTAGAAAGGGAAGAAACAACATAAATAGAATAGTAGCTGAAAAAAATAGATTGCATTATGAAACTTACAAAGCTACACTGTACATACAGTTCATTGAAATAATTAATAACAGCAGCATTGAGTACTGTAATGTTGTACAGAGCATGAAGAACGGACTTCACATTTTTAAAGAGAAGCTAGAGTGAATCTTGAATAGAAAAATGGAGTGATATCAGAACTGAAGGAAAGCTTAAATGTTATATGCTTAAATCCCAAAGCTTACATGTTTTCCTTTTATCTATACACTGAGCTCTGAGCAAAACCAGGATCTCTGCTCTTGAGTTCAGAGGAGAAACAGCATTAGCTACAGGGTTTTTTTTTCTGATTCTGGGAAACTACTGCAAAATGCAGACTGTTCAGAAATACTATGTTCCAAGTAAGTTTTCTTTGTAAGGATCAAATAAATAAGTTAAAGAGAACTGCATAGTCTGATTTTGAAGTTAAGCTTGAATGTGAACCAGCCATAAACAAATGTTGCTATTTAAAGTCTGTGAACACAGCTTATGAAATTATTATCTTGTGTTATAAGAACATTTATGGCTTTTTGTTCAGTAACTCTGAAATCTAACAATGCATGTTCTAATAGTTTAATACTGATCAATTTTTACAGAAGCAGTTTAATATTTTGGTCAAAAATAATATTAAAAACCCCTTAAGATGACCTCTCGGATGCAAACAAGCATATGAACTCAAGTTATCTTATCACCAGTTTGCTGCCTTCTCAAAAGCAGAGAGTCAGAATGTGTTCACTAAACATGATAGGGAAATAGGGCAGAAATTGCTATGATACTAGTCCATTTTTGAACTCCTGTGGTCCCTTTGCTATCAGTAATGTTACATCACTAGACAGGTGGACTGACATGGGGCAGAGTTAAGGCCTGCAGGTTTCAATTGTACCTCTGAGATGTTATTTCCTGATTTTACCTTTGATTTCTCTTGCGCCAAGAGCAGAGGATTCATGCATTTTGTGAATGGAACAGGTTAGAAAAGAGCATGCCAGCCCACTATATCATTTACAATTAAAAAAAAAATCAATATGCTCTAGAAAGTCCATACTTTATTTTGACTGTCTGTAAACCCAAATAATATATGACTGCAGTATTAAAAGCCAAATGGAATGTCAGATTTTATAATTCAATTTCAGGCAAACAAAGCCTGCTTCAGAATGTATGTGACGCTATAGCAGGAACGCAGTTATGGCACAGAATCACCCTTAGAATGCTACATAAGGCCATGGGATTTGTCAAGGAAGTCAGCTTCTGGTTTCCATGAGGAAACAGTAACAAACTTGAATATATCAATACACCTTATCTATAGAAAGAACCTTTTTATGGGTTAGTCATTACCTTCAAAAAGACTTAATCACCTTGTGACAGTCCAGGAAATATGTGTGTTTAGAAAACTGGATGTATTCTGCTGAATCACTGAATATTCTTGAGTGTATGTATGTGAGAGTCACTGTCTGCTATCAGGAGGGCATCTTACCTCTCAGAAGAAAGACACTGGAGAGTCTTTAAAACCCAGATTGAGCCCATTGACATAAAAGCATATAAGGCTACCAGGATGGCAGCATCCTACACAGAGCAATTTTTTTGTTCCCATCTATAGGCAATATAGTCTGGGGCATGGAAAACAGAGGTAGATAATAGTCTTAAAAACTAATTTCCTCCTCCTTCTCTCCACTCCCCTCCAAAAATTAAGAAAGAAAATGTGTGAAGAGTAATTTAGAGAAGAGGAATTCAAAGTTCTCATCAAAAAGGCAAGAAAAGCATATGCAAGAGGGTTATGATTGTATAGCAGAGAAATAAGGTTAAATTAAGGACTTTTCTAGATGTGGAGAAAGGGAGGGAGACTCTACAGTTCAGAAGGAAAGCCTTATCTAGAAAAAAACTATCCCAAACTGCTGAGATGCCTATGAATTATAAAGCTAAGGTGGGAAAACAGTGAGGTTTAGATATATAAAATTTATCTGATTGTGTAGACTGTATTAGTTTAAATAGAGAACTTGGGGCTTTGTGTCTGTTTGCTTGCTTTATTGCCTGTTCTTGAAGAAGAAAATTGTAAACCCACAGGTTTGAACTTTGGGAAAGGACAAACTAAAGCTGTCATAGAAGTGGCAGTGGGTGGTGTTGGTCGGGAAATTGTGTAGTCTCATTGCTGGCAGAGGATTTCCTTGCTTTCAGGAAATCTTCCATGGAAATCATGTCAACCAAGGGAGGCTTAAGAAGAGATGGACTTCTACTAGAGTAAAATATATCAACCTGATAAATGTTCAGCTGGAGAGATCTACTAGAGCTGTGATATGTGTTTAATTTTATTCACACTGAGTACTTCCTGGAAAGAAAAAACAAGACAGTGCATATGTCTGTGAGACAGAATCCTGAATTTAAAGTATAACTGAGCTAGAACCTTGACAGCATCTCTGCCTGTCAGATGACAGTAAAATACTCATGTCTATCATTACCTTGATGTACAGCTTCAAATATGTTCACTTTTCTAGACAGAGGCAAATGGTGGCAATAGGATGCCCTATTGGTAGAAATAAATAAATCTGATAGATAAATCTGATCATAAAAATGGCCCATTAAAATAGTGAGGATCATGATAATCACTTCCATATGAGAGTGTTATTAGTTTAACACATCTGTCTGTACATACATACATGTGCTTAATAATTTTCATTTCTTGAGAAAAATGTGTGAAAAAAGGCTTGGAAAAATAGCTGGTATACAGATGCAGCTTTAGAGAGCAGTGAAGGACAAGTGAGTTTCACAGTTTAGGTTATTGCTAGAGGGTGGAAATTTAGTTCGTGTAAGCCAATGAGGCTTTTGTCAATGTGGTGTTCCAACTAGCTATTCACAGGTGGCCTGCTATTGTAACTGCACTCAAAATAGTACTGGCTTTTTTTAAAGCTGTAATGATAATTGAAAGTTTGGCACTCAAATACTTCAGCTCATTCAACTTTCAGCTTGCTTGGTGGAGTTAGTCAAAGGAAGCACAATACATTGATCCTCTGGCAATTGCACAGGAGCAGCTTTTGTGGCTAAGAGTAAGCTTTAAAAAGGAAAGCTATACATAGCATAAGCATGTATCATTTGGAATATCACTTTCCTTACTGTGTAGGACAGTTGTAGTTGAGATTAGCTGGAGTGCCTGTTCTAGCAGAATAGCACTAGAAATATGTCTTAGCAAGGGTCTCTGGCGCTGCTGAACTAATACAACACAGACTGTTGACTCTAAGAATCTTTCTTAGTATGTTGTCTTGTTGAGGCTAGGAATCGCATCAAGTTGCTTCTGTGAAGCTGAGATACACAATTTGTCTTGGTTAAAGAAGCTGTTTGTGTCATATAGTATGGGGAATGTAATAGTTCATCTTTTATCAACTACTTATATTGTTCTAGAATATTGTCTTTATATTTCATTGGATGAACTTTACCTGCATTTAGGTAGAAATACATTTAAAAGGAATAATTTAACTTAGAATGGGATTTTCCTCAATTAAAATAAAGAAGAATATTTGGGTTTATATCTCTGGGGACAAAACTGGGCCACAGAGACACCACTTTTTTTCCCCCAGAAAGTGTAAGACACCACTTTTTGGCAATTGTAGCCTAGCCATTCATTATAGAAAGACTTTTCTAAAATAACTTAAAACATTTTTTAGAAAGTTAAATAGACTTCCAAATTTGACTGTCCACACAGCTGAACCTTGTCTTAGTAATTTGTTTCAGTTTATAGGTAGATAGATAATGTTACCAAATTAGATTGTGTTAGTTTTGTGAACTGACTTTGAATTAGTGCAAATGAGCACATAATAATCAGGGCAGTGAGAATTCATGCTGTTGAAAAATGGGTTAGCTAGTGCTACAAATCTGCTTCCCAGGAAAATGGCCAAGTGGAACCTTTAGAAGGTCTCTTTTTTTCTTGCCTTCAGTTGGGAGATGGAGTAAACTTAAAGTGTGAATCAGACAATTTGTAGGTTAGTGAAAAATGTGAACAAATCTGTATCTAGGATCCAAAGTTAGTGGCTGAAACCTGAAAGACCATTTGAAATTAAATCATTCTGGCTTCACTCTGAGCTTTGTTTTTTGAGTATAGTTCACAGAGACAAACAAATATGTTTTCCCTCAGACTTTGCTACCAATTATTTACCTGGGCAGGAGGAGAGGGCCACAGAGATTTTGGTCAAGAATGATTAAAACAAATTTGAATTAGGAAATGTTTGGCTGATAGTACTGGGTGAGGCAAAAGCATAGCTTGAGACTTCAAAAAAAAAGTGGGAAACCTGGTGTGACATCTGCTAAAAGGTGTTAGATCCTTCTGTCCTGTCCATATATGTAGTTCAGGTCTAACACAGTTGAAATCACTGATCTTATGGTGGCCTAAAAGGTAAGGAAAAAGCAGGAAATGACAATAAAGCTGGAAACAAAACAAGCCTGTTTTTTAAAGATTGAGCTCCTCTTCTTTAGGCAATATGAAGTACTCTCTAAGCTTGGGATTTTGTTAAAATAGAGAAATTTCATGCTTTGTTGAAAAGTACTTTAGCTTCATTGTAGCTACTCTATACTTATCCCCCAATTTTGTGCTACTTGGTTAAATTTCTGCTCTCAGAGAGATTGACCAAAACTACCTAAAGGCAGAATGCAGGTTGAACTAGATTTTTTCTATACTCTGCATAGAAAAAGAAATAAAAATCTAAATATCATTATCAGTCCTTTTCTATGAATAGTCTTACCAACACCTTCTCTCAACTACTTAGATTGTTCTCTAAAAAAATAAATAATCTAGATGTCTTTTTTTAGTCTTTTAGGGATTTTGTATCACTCAATTTGTCTCTCTAGTAGGCCAAAGGAATGGAAATTGAATTTGAGAATTCAGCTTCAGGCTCTTCCGGATATATCAGCTTTTTCCTATTCACTCATTCCAGCACCCATGAGTCAGGGCACCAAATGTTCCAAGCGAGGCTGCTTCCAGTGCCTAGCTGAAGTTGCAAGCAGTTAGTCACAGATGAAAGAGGCATGGATGAGTACCTATGTGGCATCAGAAAAAATACCATGGAGAGATCTCTTTCAGATGGATTAACACCTTGCTGAGATATTTACAGGCATCAGCAGCCTTATTGTGTGTGAAAATGGGAAGGAACTTCCTCATCATGAGGCATTGTGGGTAAGGGCAATGTCAAGACAGCAAGGATGATCTGTATGCAGAAGGTAGACTGAAGTAAATGAAGAGTGCAAAGAAATATTAAACCACTTGCATTCTTTAAAAGTATCTTAATTCCACTGTCAAATTATGAGCAGCAGTTAGATTTCTTTAAATCAAAGTATGATTCATATAATTATTGTGTTATGATTATCTTTATTAAAGACCTCAACATTTTGTAAAGGTTTCTGACAAATAAAAGGGAAGCTAAACATGAAAAAATAATTTTGAAGGGAACTGTTTCATTCAATATTTAAATGAATTCAGTCATTGTTTGGCATTTGCTCAAGATTGTCTGAATGGAAGATTATGCATTCTGACTTTTTCAATTTCATTGAAACTTTTTGTAAACATAATCTGTAATACAGAGTCCATCAAGACCCAAGATACAAAGACCATAGACAGGAAAAAAACCACAATCCAACCTATTCTAATTATTGAGATAACTAGAATATTCTTGCAGTGATTTTATTTGTGTGGTTGGTTGTTTTTTACCTCAATTTCTTTCCTGGAAACAATTTAAATATTTGGTTTTGTCAGCTTTAGAAATCTGCTTGTTGCATGTATCTTGTTATCCGGGCAAAGTAATTTAACATTTAAAATCATATGTAATAAATGTTTGTTAAATGCACATATGAATGATGTTTGAGCCAAAAAAAAAGAAATGAAGCAGAGAAGAAAGATTTTTTTTTTATCAGTGAATAGTAGAGCTCATATTGTTAAGTATGCAATGCTTTTGCACAGGTAGTCCATGTTACAACTACTGTGGCAGAAAATTAGGAAATGGAGAAATGTTGTTGTTTAGGAAGGTTAATTGGCAATATAACATAACTAGTTTCAAACTCAGCTGTGTCTTCTGGGAAATGTCAGTATTTCATGTTTCTGAATTTATTAGTGGGAGTGTTCAGGACATAACTGTAGTTTTCTCTCTATTTGGCTTGAGTGGCTTTATCCAGGATATTTAAGAAGGCTGAAGCCCCCTACTCAGCATAAATACTGCCTACTGCATCACATGCTTTCTCTCATTGTGGGATGCAGCTGCATTTACAGAGTGTGCAAACTGCTTTACTCCCCCATGTATGATTCAGTTGAAGAATGTGACCACCCTATTCCACATTTCATAGTGGAAGAAAATATCACAGGGTCAGATTCTACATTGTAACCTATAGTGATAAATGTTACTTGGTGAAGACCCAGAAAGCAGAGGCAATACTGGCAGCATTCATCTCTAGTTGCAAAGACTCTATATAGCAAATCAGGCAGCTGAAACTAAGGATATTGTAAGTATGTTAATGTAGAAGAGTGTTAGCTAACCAGGTTTTGATTTACACCAGACACAGTGCAGAATTCTAGTGTGTTGAAGTCAGACGAGAGGAAAGTTTGCCTGAGGTATGGGTGAAATTCTTTCTCTTTGGCATGTTGGAGTTGTCCATGTCTGTGGAAAAGGAATTCTGAACCCAAAGGTCATGCCCTGAGTTTTATGGTATATAAACTTTTTTCTTCAGCAGTAAGACTGCTCTTCATTCAGGAAGCTGAGGTTCTAGGTTTACTTCACCCTGAGTGGTCTCCTATGACTTAAATTACCAAGATGAGGGTTTCTATAGATGAGTATTTCTTATCCCCTCTGTCAGTTCTATACTACAATGCAAGAAGAAATACAATATTTCTGGACCCACATAGTAGTCAACAGAGAGGTGATTTACCCTCAAGTCTGAACCCTGAAGGGCTCATTTTTCAGTTTTGATTTGGATTTCCTTCTTGGACCCTCTCCTTTTGGTCTTACGTGGTTTCCAATTTTTACTATACTGTCTTCTGTAGCATACTACTTGGCACTGTCCTGAAAAAATAATGGCCATAAATTCAATCTCCTCAAAATTCTATGAGGAGGGGCACCAGTATCCATTTTCTCAGCAAATCTGTCACCAAAAGACTGTACTGTAATAAACGGGTAGTAGGACTAGTAGGACCATGGTACCATTCAGCCAAGATACATGCAATCTGACTGATTTATTTTGATATGAGCTAAACTAGCAAAACAAGTTGTTTAGCTTACTTAAGTGGATATCTGCTTTCGGGAAGATGGGAATTTTATATAATCATAGAATCAACTAGGTTGGACAAGACCTTTAAGATCATCAAGTCCAACAATTACCCCAGGACTGCCAAGACCACCACTACGCCATGTCACTGAGGGCCTCTATATAGCACAACTTTAGTCAAGTGGAGAAGTTTTCAAAAAAACCTGCAGGTTTTGACTCTCTTGAAAATCTAAGTAGTCATTCTTGAATCAGTTTTCAGAGCACAAACTTCTGAGTTGCATGAAACTTGCAGCTTGGATTAGCCTTTCCGCTGACAGGTGTGTTGGGGGTGGTTGAAGACAATGGTTGTATAGATGACTATAAAGTTTTGTCAGATAGTAACTTGAATCCCGTTTAAACCATGCAATTCTATAAAAGGCAGAGCTGATTGATTGTGACTGCTACTTAGTTGACATTGATAATCAAATAGCTATTTTCTTATAACCCAT
Organism: Nymphicus hollandicus; assembly: GCA_009823435.2. NCBI lineage: Eukaryota > Metazoa > Chordata > Aves > Psittaciformes > Cacatuidae > Nymphicus > Nymphicus hollandicus. The sequence continues at coordinate 23,626 of WTXV02031880.1, forward strand.
ATAAAGATTATTTTTGTCATTCATACAGTTAATGGTCTTATTCAATTCTGAATTTATAATTGTTTAATACTTTTCTTCATTAATTTACTGTTAATAATATCTTAACTTTAGTAGTGCATTTCTAGATTTTTATTTAAATTAACATTTTGTGAAAGTAAATAGGTCAAATCCTTTTCAGCAAGTAATAGCATTAAAGACTCAGGATTTCAATGGATGTAAAATCTGTCTGACTATAAAAGCACTAACCAAATATCTGAGTCTTGGTATTCATGTGAATTAGATAGAGAGAGATGATTTGTCAGATTTCTAAAATAAATTTGTATTTTCACTGGATGAAAAGTTAGTAGCAAAGGCAATCTTTAATTTACAGCTCATATTTATCAGACTTCAGAACATGTCTTAATATGAAAGGGAAAAAAAATTTATACATGCTCTCTCAAAGCATTTTATTGGGAGACCAAAAATTAGCATGAGAACCAGTATTTTTTTAGTTCTTAATATGGACAATGAGAAAACTCACTGAGGTCCTCTGGCCAGTATAAACATTTCTTATGCTTAATCTGAACTTTAAAGTCAGTGAGGCAAAATAGGAACACTAAGGTGGATTTATCTGATCTATGATAGTTTTTTAAGTAAGTTTCATTCAGCCATGTTGAGTTGCACTACTTATGACTAGAGAAAACCACAAAGATCATTTATTTTGGCAGACAGATAGTGCAGATAGATAACCTGTGAAGGCTAAGAGAGGTGATGGCAGTGAAAAAAAATACAACTATTTTTACTACAACACCACAAAACTAAGTAAAAAAAAGGGAGTCAGGGCCAGAAGAGACCCTGAGTTGGCAAACAAATATAAACCACTTTTTATATTTTCTTAAAAAAAACCAAAACCAACCAACCAACAACCAAAAATCACAAAAAACCCCAACAAAAGAAAAAAAACTCCAAACCACCCAACTACATTTCGAAGATGCATTTTGGTGGTGTTTTTTGTTTGGGTTGGTTTTTTTTTTTTTCCTTTCCCTGGGAATAGTAAACAAAATTAAAGTGTTTTTAAAATCTAAGCTTATACCTAAAAAAAGCCAACCCCAAAAGTGCTCACAGAAGTAGGGTTCATTATGTTAGTAATTTTTTTTTTTTTCCCAACAGAGTGTGAAAATTATCAGTTGAATCTGCTTCATTGGAAGTTCATGAAGATGTTGATCCTCCTGTTAGAACAGAAGTAGAGAGAGAATAATATAATAGAATTTCAGAGATTGAGTTCCATCAATTATATTTATGCGTAATGTGTAACACAGATGTAAGTTAAAGCTGGTGGCACCACATTTTGAACTACAGTTTCCCCAACCTTTTATAGAGAAGTAGTTGGTTATTGATCAGGACATAAAGGAAATTAAATGCAGAAAAGGAAAAACTGTATAAACTAGCAGGGTACAGCTTAACTTGCTCAAAACTTACTTAGGTTTTGATGTTAAATAGTCCTATACTAAAAAAAATGGTCGTCAATGTTAGAACTGTGGATAGGGCTGTGATAATTGCTTTTGGTGGACTGAACTCAGCTGAGAACATCCCCCCATCATTGGGACTCACATCTGTTTTGATTAGAACCCTAATCTCCACCTGGTGTCTGGGATCAGCATCCTACAAATACCCCCTTAATCAGATAGACCCAACAGTTTTTGTTACCTGCAAACTCATTTTCTTTGGAGAGCTGTGATGACTCAGGTATGCTTTCAATGGCAATCCATTATTTACTTTTCACCCACCCACAGGCTGCAAAAATGTGGAGCAGACGGGATGAAATTTAACTAGAGACCAATTTATAAATTCCCTTAATTTCTTTATGATTTGTTATTTGCTTTGATGTGGAAGAGACTGTCTGCTTAATGCAGTCTATGTGTGTGATTATGTCTGCCATGTATTTTAGTTCAGGTCTATACCAGCACAAAACCAAACAAAATGGAAAATACAAATGAAAGCCCTTCTCACTCTGTAGAATATATTAATTTTGTACCAGGAAAATGCTGAAAAACCACAGCTCCTCAGCAGCAAAATATAAGGAGGCAATAGTGGGCTGGGCAAAGCATTTACTGCACATGAAATGGTACTTATACAAGAAACAGACAGATACCTTTCCCCTTCAGAGGAACTGATAGAATTTTGGAGGCAACTTCCATTTTCAACCCTAAATGCATTCTTACTACCACGAGTCATATGTTGGAAGTGTCCTGTCAGGTATTTCCAAGCAGCAAGGCAATGCTAGCTTTTGAGAACACATAGGACTAACCAGAATGCTTTTTGAATTCTCAGGTTTAAGCATGCTTCTTTGAGTTCATCTTTGCATAAAGGTCCAATGTTTGAAGAGTTTTTATCTATTAAGAAGAACATTAATGAAGAAATGAGAAAAGGGGCTTTGAAGGAAAATGGTACAGTAAAACCTGTCAAGTAAAATTAATGCTGTAGGGTTTCCTGTATTATATTACCTTTATTTAATATTCTTATATAACTACAAAAGTAAGTCCCTTGAAAGTTGTATTCCCACTGACAGCTTTCCTGCTATTTTATGGTGACATCCACTATAGTTAATGGTCTATCACAGATTCCATTATAAGTTCTGATTTTTCAAGCCTTTATTGTAGCAATAAAATTGTTAGAAAGGGATTTCATCCTGTGAGAGTCTGGAAAACGAATTTTAGCTTAAATTGGTTTAGCCATCTCTAAATTAGAGGCAAAGAGATTTTTTTTTATGTTTTATCCATCTTTTTCTTTAATAGGCAGATTTCCTTCCTATTGTAAACTGACGTTGTTCCTCTGAAGCTGGAAAAAAGAGCCAGAAGTTTGGCTTCTGTCTAGAATGCCTGTTCTGATAACCAGACAAGGAACTACTTCACTGCTTTCAATGCACTGCAGATCTGAGTCTGCAGATACACACCTATGCAATTTTTCGACAGATAACCCAACAGTGGGAGGAAATTTATAATGTGTGAAGGAGATAGATAGGAGATGAAGAAGGATATAGATGCTCCTATGGCATGGCAAAGTCCATGACCAGTTCCTGATTATTGATTTACTGACTTGCTGTGATATTTGCATTACTCTTTGCTCTTTAATTTACATCAGCACCTAAATGTTACTAAAGCTTCTTTCCTACTTTTTTTTCAAATCTAAGTAACTGTCATGCAAGAAACTGGCGCTTTTCCTTCCTGCACAGACAAAAAAAGTCAATAAAAAGACCAGACGCTGTACTGAATCCCTGATGCATGTGCCACTGAAGACAAAAGTAGATACAAAGCTGTATCCTGGGTGTTCTGTTGCAATATCAGACTCCAACTCACTTGACTGTGACTGCAAGTGCTGTTGTAGCAAAACTACTACACATCATCTGATTAAAAAGCCATCCATTATATATATATTTTTTTAATAAATGATAAAAAACTGGAAGTGTGACAATATGACACCCACACACAGTCAATGTTACCTGCTCTCAGGACAGAGAAACAGCAGTGTCTGACCATGTTGTAGCAAGACAATCTCAAATGAGGATACCAGAATATGCATGAGCTGCTGCTTCTGACATACTGTTGCATAAATCCATAATTCAGAAACAGCTATTACTACAATGAATATCACATGAATTATTTGTACCCCTCAAAACAATTTATTTTTTAAGCAGACTTTACAATGTACAGGACTTGACCTGTAATTTTAAAGAAGATCAAATAGGCAGATTTAATGTTCATATTCAGAGATTAAAATAGTGTTTTAGGTAAATTGTTCATCAATGCAAAAATACAAGTCTGTGACATTCATGGCTTACTCATTTGTTTTCTGACAGAGGAGTCTGTTGAATATCCATTTTCCTTCAAGTCCACCTTCTAACTGTGTGACGCTGTTAATAATAGGATTTTACAGAACAAGGTGACCAGTAGCAACTTGTTTCTGCAAGTCATACTGCCTCTCAGCCTGTTGAAATATGGTGGACTTCTGAAGGGTAGAGGAAAGATGTTAGTTCAGCCTGTTTCATTTACACCTTTAAAGACGTGAAACTTCCTTGGGTCCTTAACTGTTCTTTTTTAACATAAATATCTAGTCTTCATAAGTGTCTTATGAAAATTATTAGAAGAGGCCTGTAGTGAAATGATATTACAGGAAGGGTCTTTGTCAAAGGATGTAGAGTAAAATATAAACAAACAAACAAAAACAAAAAAACCCCCCAAAACATATCAAAGAAACCTAAAAACAAAAAACCCCACAAAACCATCATTCTTTCATTTCCAGTTGGCATTATTTATCTTTATGACACATTATAATCTACAGTATTACTTGTGGTCTAACACTGCTGAAATTTTATTTTGAAAGTTAACTTTTTTGTGGCATATAATGTCTGGTTACAGATTGTTGCAATAAAACAAAAGTTACCCAAAACATTTTCTGACCGTATCCTTTTGAAGCAGTCTATCACATTACAGTTAGGCTTTTGTCTATCTTTCCCCTCCTTTTGGTACAACAGTCTGAGGAAAGTGATTACCTGGCTGTGAAACATATTTCTTGAGCAGCAGGATCTGGCTCAGTGGCTTGTTCTTTATATCTACAGAACTATTCTGGCAATGACTGCAAGGTGGAAAAATAGGGGATTATTTAGCATATGCCTTTACTATTTAAACTGTTGATCGTTTTTGCAAAAAAGGCTTTTTTTTTTTTTTTTTTTTGGGGGAGGTGTAATACTTTGTTTATGATTTTCATTAATTTCTCCTCTCCTATGTGCATATGATGTTAAATCACAAAGTACCTAGATATTCGTAAAATATGTGTGTATATGTGCTTGCAAAAGGGAGAAACAATGTGACTTTCAAAAGGAAAAATCCTAAAATGTCTTTAAATAAGGATGTACCTTTTACTTTAAGATCAGACATAAATCTTGAGGACTTGATTTGTTGACAAGAAAAGAAGTAATTAATTACCTTCTTCAGCAGAATCCAAATAAACATTTCTTCTGCAGATGGGTTGATTAACAGGGATTCCCCTTTTGGTAAGATCAGAAATTGAAATGCTTGCATGTTGTTTTGTTTTGTTTTTTGGAGCAAAAAATACACAAGCGTTCTTCTCACCAAAAGTTTTCATCTGTGACAGCAAAATGTTTTCTGTTTCCTGTTTTAAGGTGTAGAGATTGGTAAAGGATTAATTCTCTGCAAAGTTCAGGTGAAGAGTACATGTTTTCTCTGTTTATAAGAGCATATTTAAGACCCAGCAGGTTGTTGCATCCAAAGTATCTGGGGTTTTGCTACCTGCATAGAGGTATGAATAAAGATCAACAAGGATAATTAAACATCCTGATATTTTTGTTTGTAAAAAAATTTTACTTCCACATCAGTTCCATCATGGATGTCAAAAATCTCAGAATATAGTTGGTTGCTAATCAAACACACCAATGGATAGGGAAAGAAAAAAAAGCTGTCTGTGTGATTAATAAGTGAATATTTTCAGGAGGTGTAGTAAAGCAACCTTATTATATTGTCTCATTCACATTCATGGTATCTGATAAAATAGTTTTTAAATTAAATATTTTGTTCAATATTTTTTACATTTATCTCTTTCTAATAGAGTAATCCAAAGGACATGTACCTGAAGCTGCAAATGACATATTACATTCCAGTAGCTGACAATATGATAAAGATATCCCAGCAGTGGTAAATAAAATAATGTATATAATTTTTCATGAGAGAAGAGCTATCCAATACTGTAAATGAAAGATTTGTGTGCTCTTAAGATACTAATACTGATATTAATAGTGATTTTGATGCATCATACTAGTTGAAAGCTGTCCAGCTAAGAAAATCAGATATTAAATAAGAACTAGAAAGAGTCCTGTGATTCGAACTTGAAATAGAACTAGCTACTTAGTATCCCAGCAAAAGAAAGACCAAAGTCATCTAAAAAGCAATATAGTTTTATTAATCAAGACACAGTACATTGAAAAGAAACCAAAGACTCTATCGTGTATAAAAAG
>WTXV02031881.1:0-13419 GCA_009823435.2 Nymphicus hollandicus
CAGGGGCTTGGAGCAAGCTGCTCTAGTGGAAGGTGTCCCTGCCTGTGGCAGGGGTTTGGAACTGGATGAGCTTTAAGTTCCCTTCAACCCAAACCACTCCAAGGTTCTGTGTTTCGGACAATGTGAAATCATCAAGAACCATTTTAGTAACACATTTTAAATCAATTCTGATCTTCCCCTAACTCCACTTTGAGCTCTTGTTTCTCTCAGGAAAGTGGGGCACCAATTCCTCTATCCCTCCCGAAAATGGATGTTCGGAATGCCGTGGCAAATCCAGCAAGGCTTGGGAGATGCAAGTTAAATTGTTCATCTGAACTTCATTATCAGACATTCCCCCCCTCCAGAACTCCACTACCATTAACTTTGGCGTCAGTGATCTCTGCAGATGAGGTGAGTGATGAGAGCAGATGACCAAGCTGACTCTGTTGTCAGAACCAATCCCCTCCGGGTACACAGCAAACACTCCACAAAAGCATTTGGGAGCCGTTTAATGAAAAAAGCAGAATTTTATTATATGGTTTCTGTCCATTATTCGGCATTGCTGTAAATGGCTCACATTTACTGCAACTTCTGTACAGATGTGTGGCTTTGTATTACCAGAACAGCAAATTTAAATGAAAAAATAAATGTTCAACAATTCCACACAAAAGCTTTTACAGTCCAACAGTTCACTGAGTAGGTGAAAACTACAGACTTGTTACTACAGAATTATTCAGCATGAATAAAAAACTACAACTTTTATTTTTTTAAACAGGAGTCACTGGTTTAATTTCCTTTATGCTGTTTTTAAAATTACTGTGATAAAAATAATGATTCTTTTTTAATAATGCCATACACCGGTACGATATAGGATTTGTCCCCAGTATATATCTCTTGTTTAATATACAAAATAGAATAATGACACATCGCTGACTCTATGCTGTTATGCACGTTAGTTGGGAGGTGGGGTATTTCCATACACACAGCCTTTCATCAGCACCCCGGAGCCTCCCGCTGCCTCGGAGGCCCCAATCCTTTCCTGAAAATTTGGTTCCTATGTGGCATCAATGGCTCAGCAACACCCGGTTGCAGACTGGACTAAGGATAGAGCGTAACTACTCTAAGTACACCCTCCGAAACCCTCACGCTAAGGTGTGACCCTCCAGTCCTCACTCGCTGAAGTTCGACTACGGGAAACAGGATTGAGCTGATGTTCATCCAGGCACTTTCCTCCTCCTGTTTTCTACCCTTGTCTGTGAAATGGCGAGGTCATTTCCCAGCTCCATCCCCAGCCCCCGGCCCCGCTCCCGCTGCTCCCACTAAGGCCATTCCCGGAGCTCCCGCTTCTCCCGCTAAGGCCATTCCTGGCGCTGCTCGTGCACGAGCTCCACGCCCGGGCTGCCGGCGGCCGCCCCTCGGTCGATGCACTTTGTGATAAGGCACTGAAGAGACGAAGTCAGAATTCTCCCTGCTTTATCCAGAGTGCAGATACTACCCACTGCTACAAGGACTACGGATACACAGGACACAGACTTCTCACTGCTTACTAAAGCACTACAGACTTCTAATGGTGAAGTTTAAAACCTAACAGCACATACAGGACGATTGCTTTCTTCTAACATCACAGTTTCCTTTTTATTTTTTTCCTTAAATCCCTAAATTAAAAAGGAATATAAAGGGATACAGACTAGGAGGGGGTAGAGCCTCTCTTCTCCTACGCTACCGGTTCTCTCAAGATGGGGACCATTTGTTCGTGTTCACTCCAGTTACTTTTCTGCTGGCAAAGAAAGAAGTTTTGTATTTGTGTATATGGATGCACAGACGTTTGCACACCCATTGCACACCCGCTCGCACCACCACACTCTTCCACACAAGCTCCAATCAAGGTTCCTGGGGATGCAATTTTAAAAGCATTCTCCAAAGTAACCCCAGTTTTCCTTTAGCTGAAGAGCCCCCCAGAAGCAGCACAGAACTCCTATCTGTATCTCAAACAGGTTGTGTGAATAGCTGCATGAAACTGGGGTGAAAGTTGTAACTGAAATACTGAACTTGCCCTTCCCTGTTACAAAATGTGTGTATATCTATCTTTACAGATCAAAGAGAGTGATTCCTTTTCTTTAAGACGATATTTTGCTCCAAAGTACTGAATACAGGATCTTTTCTTAATAGGTATAACATTCAAAAAGAGCTTTGAGAAAGGGTGAAAATTCAGTTTCCTCTTTTGCTCGGAAACCACCTTCTGCTAACAACAGAAACGTGCTCGTGTATGGTGAACAACCTATGCTCCGTATTTACATATTGCTGGTACCTGTATGTGTATTATTGCCCAATTTGTCAAGCTGTTTCTGCTGTGGTAGGTGAGGCTGTATGCGAAACTACCCCCGTCTGCTCAGAGGTGTAGGTGTGGGTGCTCACACGCATCTTCCCCGTTACATTGCCTGCAGCGGAGGTCGGATTTAGCAACGCCTGGCGAATGGTAACCAACCATACAGATAGGAGTATTCCATCCAAGCTCCAACTGGGATTTGTACACAGTGATTTGATAAAACATAAAAAACTCAACCCTAAACACCCCCACTGAACACAGGTTCTCCTTTCGAGACAGAGTACTTCTTTGGATACTAAACCCCGAGGCCTTCAGCGCTACCTCCAGACAAACCCCAGCGGGGACGGGTTACCATTCAGCATATTTGTGACCCCTACAAAAAATATAATTACATGTATCATGATAAAGCAATCTGTCATCTAAAAATCATCCTTATTATACACTATACAAGCTATTTTACAATCATTTAATAAATTGCTTTGAAAGCTGCAGTAGCCCTTCCCTTCTTTTCTCGGATCAGCGAATATACCGATTATACATACTTGAAACTATAACTAAATATAAAAATATATTAGGTTTTGTATTTCATCAGATGATCTTTCTCGTTTCTATTACACAAATAATCTGGCCACTTTGCGTAAAAATCAGATTTTAGAGTGGCTTAGGAAAGATTTCAATTTTGAGATACAGAAAATTGTTAAGGTGCACGTAGAAAAGGCTACTACAGCTTCTAAACGGTTTAAAATATCGGTATCAATGGCAACAAGGAGAAATTCACAAGACCCAGGGGAGTTTTATGGCACGCTAGTCATTGGGGTGAAGGGATGCAGCCTTACAAACACAGACGGTTTGACGTACGACTCTAAGACCACGAGATCAGTAGCGGAGCTTTCCTGCTCTCCAGGGAAGAGGATGGGCCCAGCAGCGGCCGTGGAGATGTGGGAATGGGGCTCAAAGCTCTGCTGCTCCGGCTGCTCTTCCCTCCTCCTGCCCCACGGAGAGAGCTCTAGAACTGACACAAGAGAACAGAACAAAACCAAACCACTGGGCATAATTACACATCTGCCTCTACGTCAGTGGCGTTTCTCCGGATATACTTGTGTGATGACAGATCTCAGCGTATAGAAAATGTGAGTTTCTCCACACAGAAGTAAACTTTTCTTTAAGCTATGCATATTTTCCTGAAAATTTCCTGATGGGCAGTCAGGACTGAGCTTCTTGGCATCAATGCAGCCCGTGACTCTCAGTTATGGCTGTTGCATCATATGCAAAAATCAGGCTTTTTTTGTTTTTTTCTTCAATATATAAAATAACCTGCTCATTTACATCCAGTTTAGGACTGGGTTAATTTTCTACGAATCTGCATATCCAACACTTTTGCACCTAAGCCAAAAGTAGTTGTTTCTTTCACATCTATTGAATTAGATTTGAGAGTTCTCCCACCCACCCTGGCCCTTAAAAAATGCCAAACCTTGATGGTCACTTGGACAGTTGAAAGCTCTTAGGTTAGAAAAGGCCAAACCCATTTTCATCACGTGAATATAGTCGAGGATTTATGTCTAGAGGTCATTTAGGAAAGCTACGAGCTGCCCCACCTTATAAAACCAGCTGTACAATAGGCATCTTGAAAGTATTACAAAAAAATCAGGTAAGAAAAAATGAACAAGCCGCGTTCACGGTATAGAAAGTTAAAGGAAATGGCTAAAACCAGACAGCAATAGCTATAAAAGGCACAACTTCCCTTTTCCGATATACACTTGTAAACGTTCCTCAGGTTACACATGCAGGAACCAAACGCTACCTTAAAAAAGAAAATCCAAAACACTTGACTAAAAAAACAAAACAAAACAAAACAAAACAAGCCTAGAAAATTGTCTCAGCCAACTGCAGCAGCTCCTCCACCAGCACAATGTCCGGAGCATCCAGCCTGGCCCCGCTGGCTCCGATGCATCCAGGGATGTTGCACGAGGGGAGAGAGAGAATTTCTGACCGACACCATTCCTTTTCCTTGCCCTTCTCCCCACTCCTTTTACCAAGGCGAGCAATGCGCCGCTCCTCCAGCCTAACTCTTGGCCCTCTGTAAACCACATGTAGTGCATAATTACAAAAGAAACACCGCTGCAAGGACAAAACCAACAAGGTCTGTAGGGTTTTTCTTTACAAAAAAAAAAAAGCTATCATTTGACGGTTTCTTAAGGCAACCCTTTTGTGTTAAGGCAGTCACTTCTGATGAAACAAGAGCTTCTTGATATTCCCATTTGAATATTTTGGTATCTGATTGCTGATGATTTCTGCCAACATTTCCGGGAACTCAATACTCATGGATTTATCCAAAAATGTCTGGAAGCAAAAGCTCAGAAGATTTTCAACCACCTACAAGTGATAAAGCAAAGAATTACTTTCACACAAATACGTACAGAAGAACTATTAACCCACATCCTTCCTCCCTCCCCTCCTCTGCCTCCGCAGCAAGGCCCAGGCCTGCACCCGCCTGGGTGCTAATTACCCTCAGTTTAATTAGCAAGTCCTGTAATTGATGTTCTAATAGAAAACAACAGCTCCTGCAAGGTCTTTACAAATCCTGAAGAGGTTTTTGTCTCGTTCCCATTCCAGCGTATAAAGAACCCATGGACAAGTTCAAGAAGATCTTTTCAGGTGCTTGGTACAGCAACAAGAAAGACAAAACAGTGCTGAGGTCTCAAAGTTTCCCTTGCCTTATCCAGCTTCAACATTACTTGTACCATCTGCACATTTTAGAGTACACCCTGCAAAAGGAAGCAGCCTGAATTCTGGAATTCCTTGCAAAATTAGACCTCTACTCCTACTAAAAATAGTGCTGATGCATGATTTTAATGCAGTTTCAAACAATTCCATAGATTCTTGAATAGTTGGCCTCTGAGATAATTCTGTTTTAACCCCCCCCATCTCCACCGCTACTGCAAAATCCGTGGCAATTTCCCACTTCCTCCATTTTAAAGCCACATAATTTTTAAAACCTAAAGTTTTTAAAATTTAAAGACTGAAAAAAGTGAAAGACTGAAAATATCGATGCCAAAACTAACGGCTCTCGAGTCCACTGCAACAGCAGACTGAAAGCACCACGTTCACCTCCTCCAAAGAGCCTTTAGTTGGAGGAGGGGAGCACGACTGTCTCCTCCATCCCGCTCCCCTGATACTTATCCCTTTAAATGCAGAAAGGATAGAGGAGATTACTGTCAGTCACATCCCCAAACTCAACCATCTGGAATGTCTACAGCATTCATTTCACAACTTACATCATGCATAGAGTCCAGCAGTTTAGTCAGTTGATAGAATCGCTGCCAGTTCTGGCTCGAGTTCCCTTCTCTCTTCACTATGGCCTTTCCCAGCTCCTTAATGTATGTCATACGGATTTCTTCAAATAAAGATTGACTCTTCAGGCCTTCCTTAGGAACTGTAACATTGATACCAACGTTTGAGACATTATACACCTGCAAACTGTGCCATTATTTAGCTTCTCTTACATCAGTTGCACGAGAATGACTTAAAGGAAGGACAGATGAGAGACAAGGAAAGAGTGTGGGAACTGAGGCAGATAAGCAGTTGAACCAACAGCATCGCACTCCTGAGAGTGAAAATAAAAACCCCAAAGGTAACCCAACAAGAAACAGAAGTAAGGGAACTGGACCATGGAAGCAACAGCACTGAGCCCTGGAAGTGCCTTGATGAAGACCCACCAGGGCTGGAGCTCCCGTGTTCTCAATGTCTGGGGAAACGTGACATTAGACAGATTCCATCAAAACTCTGCGTGGTGAGGGAGGAGCAGGGGCAGGATCATGGGCAGGATCACGGGATGGCTTGGCTCAGAATGGATCTTGAAAGATCATCTAGTTCCAAGCCTCCTGATGTGGATCAAGTAACGCGTCCAGGCAAGGCAGTAAGAGAGAGACTGGACAACAACCTGGCTGCCCAAGCCAGGGAGGACTTGGGCCGAGCTTCTTGGAATAGGGATGGAACACCATGATGGCACTGGACAGACGAGGAGCTGTGGGTTAGGAACCCAAAGTCTGGAGACTGAGGCACGTATTCAGACTGAAATCGATGTTAAGTCCCTGTGCCTATGTTCTCCTACTGGGATGGTCCTTCTAAAGGCCAAGGACTAGTAAACAGATGAGGGCAAATCAAGCATATGAACCCCCATGGTCCTTAAGACACTTGATTTGAAGCCTTTCATTACCTTATTTAAGTGACTGGAAAGAACTGAAGACAGAGAAGAGAGCAAGCTGAGACAAAGCTGACTGAAAGCAAGAGAGGAGGAAAGAGGCCTCTAAACCACACTCTCTTCCTCACAAAATCCAACCCTCGCTACACTTTCAGCATCTGTGAGATGTGGAAACATTTTGTCTGCCTCGTCTACACAGGAGATGATAACACATCGACTGTTGCTTCAATGACTTAAATGAAAAGGTCTGTGTGCTACGTCTACGTGTGAGCTATGTGTCTAGACCCGTGTGGGATTCCTGTTTTACTCCTCCTTCCTCTTCTCTTGGAAAACTTAACACAGAAACACAATAAACAGAAATTAAAATTGTGAAGTCATGGATTAAAAAGCTGTACAAATTTCAGCTACTCAGTTTTCCGAGGTTCCACAACATTCCACTCACACAATGCATGTACTCAGAAAGAAATGTGGAAACGTATTGTCTTCCGCTGCAAACATAACAAAGAGGCCTTCTGCTGGTTAACACCAGGGCTGCCACTCCTCACTCCTGAATGGGCTTAACTGTACGAGTGCTGCCTCTTCACCATTCCTGCCATGGAAATTCCTTTAAGGAAATTTCCAATTCCTGCAAGGAAAGTTGGCCTACACCACATCCAAAACACTTGAGGAATTTTTGGGAGAGATCTCAGAAACTGCTTTAAATCTGCATTTTCGGGGAAGTTTCAAGTTCCCACAAAGCCCACGGCAGCGCAGAGCCAAGAGCTCCCTCTGAAAGGAGCCCTTGTCCCAGTTCTGGGCTTGGCAGGCGAGGATGCACCGGCCCTGCCAGGGCGACGAGGGGACAGCACAGGGAGGAACTGGTCATGGCAGCAGTGAGCTGGCCCCATGCTGGGCTGCAGGAGCCTCCTGCTTGCACTGCGGAAAAGCCCAATGCTACCACATTGTACCAGAATCATGGGATGGTTTGGGTTGGAAGGGACCTTAAAGCTCATCCAGTTCCAACCCCTGCCAGGCAGGGACACCTTCCACTAGAGCAGCTTGCTCCAAGCCCCATCCAACCTGGCTTTATCTGTTCTCATCTGTTTGTAAGAATTAATGCTATCATTCAGTGTAAATATAAAAGATAATATATATAATATCTTAGCATGATGTCTGGTATCTGCTAAGAGCAGAACTTCCTTCACTTACCCTACACAGTCAGGTGTCAAGATTCACATTTTGACTTTTATTTGGTATCAGATGCTTAACACCACCTTGAACTACCCATGCACATGCAGAGTACTGGCAGGTTAAACTTACATTGTTCCCATAGGTATTTAACTATTCACCTACTTGTAGAGAGGAGAAGCAACGTTTTCATGCAGAGATACTCTTCGTATGAGACTTGAAGCCGTGACAGCTCTCGAGCAACCATGAGCATATGTTTGCACTGTTCATACATACACGGTAGATTCATTCTCTGCCTGAGAAATAAAAGCATAAGAATTAGTTGTACGTCTAGATATCTGAAAGTTCTACATCCAAGTTCTTCCATGCTTCATTCAAGAGCCGCAGGGATTGTACAGGCAAATGATAAGGCAGTACGTGATGTATCCCACAGCAAAACCATGTTGCTTTTTAATCCAGTGAACACATTCAGGGTGATTGCCTTGGTCACCACATACAAACACTGGCCTAGAACTGCAGCGTGAGGGGAGCATGACGTCTGAAATCCCAGTGCCACAAAGGAAGCCTGTCTTTACCAAGGACTGCTCAGTAAGCTCTGTTATCAACAGCCAACACAACAGTTCAGTGCAGACTTCACTTAAAAATCCAGTTTGGCCACTACGTGACAAAGTTCTCAAGGTCTGGCAGCCCTGCAGTATTTAATCTGTGTAAAGAAGCGTGATGGTGGATCAGACTGGAGATGAGATTACTTGTTCTTTCAGTACTTTTGAGAAGTCCACCTCAATTTAACACATATTTGCTCACTGGTGATAGCATCAACTTGCCACAACTTCTCAATTTTTCAAGTGGCTTTCTACTTCTCACATCCTTTTACGTTCTTAAAGCAATGCCTGATATTGCAATTGCATGTTGCTACCTTTGTACTGCAGTATGGGTCCTATCCATCACCGGAAAGATGTATCAACAATCAAAGGAACATCTTTGTTAATTAGGTGTCACCGTTTCTAAGACATCACCTATTCAGTATTATAATCTAAACAATGACACAGACAAAACTGAATCCCAGTGTAAGTTAAGAGTAAGATTTGGGTATGAAACTGCACCAGTTCCTCCCACGCTGCTCCCATTTTTCACTTCTCCCTTCCCTAGCCCTGCAAGAGCATCATATGATGTGCCCTCACAAGCATCCTAAGAAACCCTATGTGAAAACAAGCACCTTACCTAAGAATAACAGGTATTCAGAGGGGTTTTGAAAGTCAGAGAGAACTACAAGCTATCAAAACCGTATTAAACCCCAACAAAGTACAAGCATAAATCCCATCATTCCCAAATGCATGCTGCTGGACAATTCCTTCTGAATGTTAAAGGACTACGTGTGGCACAGCCTCATACCCAGACAGTACCAAGAGCTATACAGGTGACATACACCAACACACATACCACATATACCAGCCTACAAACACTGGCATCGTCTTAGACTTCAATAGTCAAGGAGTAACAGCGAGGACTCAAAGTGCACATGAGGTTAAGTTGCATGACATAGGAGTAAGATGTTCAGTTGTGGGATGGTTCTCAGGGCACTTGACACAAAGCCACTATTTGGCCGTTTGGCAAGTTTTCTCCTAACCCCTCTGGGCTGTATCAAAGGGCATTTGACATATTTCAAATTGAGTAATTTAAACCCATTCTGTGACAGGGCTCAGCAGTTTTCCTCATGTAAAACGATTACCATTTCTGGGCAGAAGGTTAAAATAAACATTATGAAATGGGTCAGCCTGTCATTTCTTTCTCCGTGCTGCAAAGGCAATCACATCCGCGGGCCTCAGAATCTATCTGCAGACACAGATTTTTGGCAATACCAAAGCTCTGCACATGGCAGCTCTCCAAAGCCCCGAGCACAGCACAGCCCCCTCCCTTCCGCTGGTGCGAGGGCACCCTAATGGAGCTCTGCACCATGCCCCGGCGGGCAGCGCACCCAGGCTGTGTCAGGGCAAGAGGGAAGCTGATTCACTGCACAGTCCTTAATGCTGGCGAACGCTCTGGGAAGAGGTCCCAGACATTCCCATTGCAGATCTCCCGGACAGAGTGCATCCATGATCTCAGCTGCCACCGGGCTGAGTGGGGGGAGCCTGCCCGAGGACCCACACCAAAGCACAGACCAAAACCCAGCCAAGAGCAGGGGTCTGGGGCTCTGTGCTTCCTTCTGGCTGCACTGGTACCCTCCCTGCAGAGGGCATTTAGCAAGGTTAGCAATTAATTTACCCACACGTAAACCAGATACTTCAACTAGGTACACGTAGCTGATTATAAGCAGTATTTTAATCAGAGATGCCATCAGACATGATTTCTTCCTAGCAGAACCCATCTACAGAACCATAGTGACTTGGGGGAGTCATCACATAAAGCTCTGGTGATAACCAGGGCTGGCAACCCAGGGAAGCTGCCTGCACTCCACAACAGCTCAGGAGGCAGAGCTGGAGCTGTGGCTGGCCAGTGCTGAGTGACACTGCCCCATCGCAGCAGTTCAAAGCTTTTGCCTTTATCCCCACTCACATAAACGGAGATTTAAACAGCTAACGGCAATTTATCACTTCTGAAGTGATCCTGCTTTAGTGATTGTAAACCCAGTCTGATTTGAATCACCTTCTTGTTCTGTAAGTATCTAATACGCCTCTGCTTTTGTAGCCAGGAGCGAGCGGAGCATTAACTGTAAGTCTGAGCTCCATGAAAGCCCATGTAACACACACGGATGTACACATACATGCTGTGTGGGATGCATGTTGATGATGAAAGCATGTGATGATTTTCAACACTGCTCTGAGTCACTCGGTTCAGCAAAGTCTATAAAAGAATAAAAAAGCCAGTAAACAAGATGCTGGTGTTCTGAAAACCAGACGATACAGACTGCACAGAACGAGTTCCAAATGAATGTTCAGAAAAAATTCTGGGAATAAGAGAACTCATGAAGCTTGGGTTCTAAAACTGGAATCATTTGATAGTTTCTTTCTATTCAAATAACACCAATTCACAAAATCCGTACGGCACAGAATGACAAAGGAAACCAAGGATTTGACCTCAAATCTAAGACAATAAGAGCTCAGATGGTGAGCGTGCACACAGAGTCAAAATCCTAAGACACAGGACTGCCAAGAGCTTCTTTCTAAAGCTGGGCAGCAATTAAATGGCATTTAATACTTGATGAACACAACTGTGCATTAGTTACTGTTGCTTGCTGTAATTTCATGTGCCTGTGACATGACCAGAGGCCTTGAGCTGATGTAGTAATAGTGCCAGTTCCAACAACAGCATGTTTTGAATCACAAACTGCGGAAACAGTCGGACAATACTCCCAAATCACAGGTTTATACAACCTCCAGACACTAAATGATGGTCTGAAGCCCAAGATTTATAAAGCTGCCAAACTTTTCAACGACTTGAACAGTTTTGTGTGTGTATGTGGATAAAACCACATATATTATGTATAAAACTGCCAGCTAGTACATACTGCCATCAAAGAATCATTTGTCTTGTTTTGAAATGCAAAGCGATGAGCTCCCTCAACAGTCACACACTACCCCATTGAAGTGCATTATTTCTGCCCAAAATGAAGCCCAGAAATGTCAATCTAAAATATACTCCAAAGCCTTAAAATAACTTAAAATGCATTTTTGCCCCTCCCTTGCCCTTATAACCCAACCTACCCAACCCTATAAAAGACGTATTTAACCTAGGACAGCCAATGTCATAAACATTATTCAGCTGTATCGGATGATTCCCACCCCTCCAAATAAATGATTGGAGTACAGACATATAAATGGAATATCCAAAAAGTATTCAATGTTTAGGAGAAGACTGGACAAATGACCAGGCTGCCAGCTCGAGGCTTGAGAAGAATAGAGTTTTGTTCTCTTTCCCACCACAGACTGCATTGATGATACTTGGAAAATCCAACTGTGGAGGAATCTCCAGTGGTACTAATGCCCAGTGGCCTTCACCACCACAGCAAAGCTACCTGAGCACCCGGTAAAACAACCCACTGACTTCTGGGAAGCTTTCTGGCCATTCATGGTAAGATGTTTATAAATGCCAAGATCTGTTAGCTGAAAATGCAGCACGACCAACCTCTTAACGGGTTGGACTGGTTCTTAGGTACAGCCCAGTTACACACAGTTGCCTGAAAAGTGTCAACATGAGCTCGTGGATCTTGCTGTTTCATCTAAGTAAGTAGTAACTACACAGGAATAACAAAGGAGAGGTTTGGGTTAGGGTATAATAAAGGATAAACGCATGCAAGATTCATGTTACTCATATGCTTAAGCAGACACATGCATCTAAAGAAAGTCTTCTTATCCCCATGAAGAACTCAAGCATTTTGTGGTTATGTTCATTTGAATAATGTGCTTGTAAGATGCTTGTCTGTTCTATTTCTTCATTTACACTGTACCCAACAACACCTACACTTTTCTTATGACCCTTCTGATGGTGAAGTTTCTCTTTGCATAGAGAAGCTGTGGCTGCCCCATCCCTGGCAGTGTTCAAGGCCAGGCTGGACACAGGGGCTTGGAGCAACCTGCTCTAGTGGAAGGTGTCCCTGGCCGTGGCAGGGGTTGGAACTGGGTGAGCTTTAAGGTCCCTTCCAACACAAACCATTCCATTATTCTGTGATTTGTTTATAAGTAAAATCAAAGGGATTTTGGGGGTGAAAAGTAGGCTAAATATATTTTTAAGATCATACTGAGATTCAAATATGTGCGATTCCATATACGCAGCGAGATGTTTATCACAGCATAATGTGATACATACAGTTTTGTTTGATGTGTAAACTCCAGTTACGCAACAGAATTGGAAACCCATCCATGTGAATATTTGCCACTGTTTTGTAAGGCTGAAATGATACAAGTCTGCCTGAGGGGCTCATGGGAGGCTTGGAAGTTCCTGCCAACTCCTCAACTTGTTTGTACTTCCATTTAAGAAAAACAAGTACATCATCAATCTAAAGGCTCTGGGGCTTGGAGATGAAGACCTCCTGGAGTTACCGCATTCGAATGCAGTAGGGGTAAAGACATACAATTTTGTTCTAGTCTTTCACTGAAAGAAGGCTTTGAAAGTGCCATTATTGACATGGAGCCAAATTCTTCGTTACAAATGAAAAATGTTCATCTAAAGAACAGACCTGCAGAAATGTCATTTGCAGATCTCAAAAATTACAAGTTTGAACAACTCGCATCTCTTTATCTGCATGCACAAACCTGAAACTACTGAACAGGAAGCCAAAATCTGATGCAGACAGCTTCAGTTAACTGTAAAATTGACCTTGATCCTAGATTTCAGACAATCAAAATGAAGGTTTCAATTCTGTTACACAAACAACACCACAGAGCGCAGAAACAGTTTAATTTCTTTTTCCAAATGGATCTTTAAGATGGAGAAAACCAAACCAAAAGACACCACAACAAACCAAACAGAAGAAAGTCATATATGCCCCATCCTTGGCAGTGTTCAGTGCCGGGTTGGACACAGGGGCTTGGAGCAAGCTGCTCTAGTGGAAGGTGTCCCTGTCCGTGGCAAGGGTTGGAGCTGGAGGAACTTTAAGGTCCCTTCCAACCCAAACCAGGCTGGGATTCTATGACTATGAACTTACAACTCTGCCTTGGCCACGTTTCCAGCCTACCTACAACACTGAGTGAGAGTTTTAAGGGTGGTGGTAGGTGGTGAGTTGGTGAGTGTGGGAAGGAGTTGTTTGGGT
>WTXV02031883.1:7845-31877 GCA_009823435.2 Nymphicus hollandicus
TGAAAGTCAAACCCACAGCACTGCACCAGCTACTGAGAAGGAGAAAAAATGACTGCTACTGCTGAACCCAGGACACTGGAATATTAGTTTGATGAAACAAAACATTTCACTACTTTAGAACCTAATTGTGTTTCCCTTTGAGAGAAGAGAATGAATTATCTCAGTAATAATTCACGTAAAAAATAAATTGCCAGAGAAGATATTTATAAATCTATTCTTTGATCAAGTACACACTTTTTGCACTGTTTGTCTGAAAATGAAGATAACAAATTACAGTCTGTATTCCCAAACATTCAAGATGTTGTGAGTACCTTACTTCAAAAACGTTGATTCTTTTTTCTCTAGTAACTGAGCTTTTTTTCAATTTAAGACTCTAAGATTTCTAAACAATCAGAACTGAACTGTTCATAGTCAAACAGTGTAAATCTATCAGCTTCTCGGGATCCTCAGCTCATGCTGAAGCTCAGCAAGCATTGGGATCTGGTTTCATTACCAATGTTTTACAAACCATAAAGATTAATTATTCCTTATTCCTCTCACATTGTATGACAAAGCTTGAATAGCTACAAACCTTAGAAGTCCTTCAGAGTCCTTCACCCTCTAATCATACTGCACTTGTGTTGAGTGTTAGCAAGACGTGGCCTCTCATAAAACTTAAATAATTTTGATTCAGTGATCTTCCTTTGACTTGCTTGTCATATAGGTCTGGAAGACAATACACTCACTGGAACTGTTGATATGGTGGAAATTTTTATGAAGATGATTATCTTGTGAAAAAGGTGACATTTAACAACATACGTTGATTGACAGTCTTCACCTTAGGGGAAAGCCAAAGCATGTCAGTAGTGACTTGCCCAAAGAAATATCATCAAAATTAAATTTCTTGTAATAAAAGTATGACTGAAAGGATGTTTTACAATGCAGATATATAATCTATATTCTTTCAATTTTTATTCAATTTCTATTTTCAAATATAAAATATCTTTTTTTTCAGTTTCATACTTTGTCAACATTTCATTTGTCTTTACTAACAAGTTATTTTTTCTTACCTTGCCCTTTAAAAAAAACCCGACCCAAATGTAATAGATTAAGAATTACAGCTTACACTGAATCAACTAATTGCAATTTGTAGACAATTATATCCACCACCTTAAAATATCCCATCTTCAATCACAGGTGTTCCAACTGTGCAGAAGGTTTTACCGGGTTTTTTTTAAGGAACACATACTTTATTTCAATATGACTTCCAATTAATTTGTCAGCCATCAACATTCGTCAGAAAACAATAGACAAAGTCTTTTTATTCTTTTCATTGTTTCTGTAATGTTTTGGATTCCATCCATGCCATCTTCCATCTATTTTCCTATCAATTACTTAGTAATACAAATTTTGAAAAGAGTGTATGCAAGTTGTATTGGAACACATCTGTTTGCTTTGCCATTAAGCCTTTGGTTTCCTGTTAAAGCAATGCTTGCAATGCACCCCACACAGTGAACTGATCTGGATAGGCCAGTACCTGTGCTCAGGTCAATGTGAAATTATAACATCATGATTTTTTTATTCATTAACTGTCCAACAAGATGCTTTTCAGCAGTGTTGAACACAAAGAATCATTATAGGCAAGTAAAGTTTCTAACAACCTGTCTGAACAGGACTGAAAAACTCATTGAAAATTTACTATTTTAAAGTTTTAAAGGGTTTTATTTTGTGTGGTGGAGGAGAGGTGAACAATAATTCTCTGAGAACTCAATCTTTTTTTTTTCAGCATAGAATCTAGAGAAATGACTGCATCTCTGGTCTCTGTCTTTCTGATTTTCTTCTGCATGCAGAGACTTATTCACTCAAGTCTAAGAACACGCATTTTCCACAATTACTTTTTAGCTGGCCAGTTTTTATTTGTCTTTCTCCAATGCAAAGAACCATTTTCAGTTAGTGTTCCCTAGTGTGCCGATCTCATAATAGCTTAGTCACACCTTTCATTCTAGGAATATTTTAGGTGGGCTTTCCGGTCTGCTTGAATACTTGAGGGCCATTGATCAAATACATATTTTATTTCTTGTTCTTTATTTATTCCTCCAATCTGAGGAACATAGAGATCTTTCTTCATTAAACTCAATATGTCCCCCCTCCTCGTCTTTGTATTTCTGCAGGAAATGTTACCATTATAGTCTTACTGAGGTCTTTTATTTTTCCAGACCTTACCTACTCTTTACTATTCTTTCACTCAGGTGAGCTGTTTCTGCACTGTATGATGTACTTGCATTCATCTGACAGATTTTAATATAGGATATTATTTCAAAATGTCTACATTCTTGACCAATCTCGTTAGCTTCTCTTGTGGGTCAGGAATATGAGTTACATAGTTTTATGTATGTGTATATATATACAAATGTGTATGTGTATACATGGATGAAGTACATAGGGTAAATCAACCATTTCACTGTTCACAAAACATAACAATGACTGTTTTCAGAAACGTAGAAGACGTACAATCAAGTGCTTCTTATTTATCTAAGAATTTCTTAAACTAGTTTGGCTCTAATGTGTAATTAAATAGAAAACTAAAATCTAAGCATGCAAAGAATTCCATTACTCATGCATGAGATGAATGAAAAAGATAAAAAGTATCTACTAGAATTTCGGCAAAAGCAAAGAAAGATTTCACTAAATTTTTAAAAAGGAATTTTTTGCATCATTATTAAAGCTTATGCCCAACATACATGTCAAAAATTCACCTCAGGACAGAATGGAAGCTTTATTCTTTGTTTAGTTTTCTAACTACTGTAATTCATGTGTGTCCTACTTATAGTTAGCTACTTCTTGAGTTTAAGATGCTTCCATGCAATCCACTATTTTGATGATAAAGCAAATTCTCCAGCAACTGCTGAGACTTCTAGCTGTGTTGTATCAACTACAAGTTTCTAATATATGAGACTGAAAAATTGTTTATATATTGGTTTGAAATATTCACCTCCTGCAAGTTAATACAGGGGCAAGTTGAACCCACACCCTAGGCACTATGACTCAAGAAGTTCAGAAGAAAAGAGTATCAAATATTTATCTGGGTCAGTAAACTTTTGATTTCTAATCCAGAATGACACGCATTTCCCCAATTAAAGCTTTTTGCTTAAAGAAAAAATATTGCACATTACAAAGTGGGCTGTTGCTAGGATCCCAGAATAAACCAAATGCAACCAGCATTCATGAAAGTCATATAAAAGAGGTTCTATTAGCACTTAGCATAAGATGAATTGAGGATAATCAAATAGTCTCAGCCCACATAAAACAGAAGAAATAAAAAACCAAGAAAAGTCACTTTTCACTTTACTGTTGTTGACAAATAATAAGCATTCTTTCTTAGTGTGAATAATAGAGTAGAAAAATAATTGCAGTTTTAACTCATATATGTACAGTCTATAACAGTTTTCAAACTAAAAATTAATACTTTTAGTAATTATTTTTATTTTTAGGTATATCTTTTTGGAAATTCTTGCTATTCAGCTTCCTGAAGCTGCCTGTATTTTATGTTTTATGATGACATTGTTTCTGTCATCAGCAAGGAAAAGAGCTTTTATAGGAAAGATTGAGTTCTTAGTAATATTGTCCTGTTTTCTTTCAATATTTTAGTAAACCAGCAATTTTTAATGGCTAAATCCATACTAGAGTGTCTAAGCAATTAAAAGTGCAATTTTTTGTGTGCTCATTTTCTTTTTGTCTCTATTCTAATTAATAATACAATACATCTAAAAATTTTAGATTTGACTGCTCACCTGTCTTCTCCTCTGTAGATTCTGGGGTTGTTATTTTGTGTATAGATTTAAAGTAACTTTTGTTAGAAACAAAAGATATTATTCCTCACAAATCTCCAAGCATTGTTATGCTTATTTTACAACTCGGGAATCAAACTCCAGGAATATATAGACTGCAGACATCACAGAATCATGGAATGGTTAAGCTTTGGAGGGACCTTAAAGATCATCTAGTTCCAACCCTCCTGCTATGGCAGGGACACCTTTCACTAGACCAGGTTGCTCCAAGCCTCATCAAGTGGCCTTGAACACTTCCGGAAATGGGGCAGCCACAACTTCTCTGGGCAAACTGTGCCAGCACCTCACCACCCCCATAGCAACAAATTTCTTCCCCATGTCTGATCTAAATCGTACCTTCTTTTGTTTAAAACCATACCCCCTTGTTTTATCACTACATGCCCTTATAAAAAGTCCCTCTCCAGATTTCTTATAGGCCCCTTTAGGCATTGGAAGACTGCTAGAAGGCCTCCTCTAAGCCTTCTCCAGGCTGAATAAGCTTAGCTCTCTTATCTTTATAGGACAGGTGCTCCAGCTCTGTGATTAACACTGTGGACCTACCCTAGACTCGCTCAAGCAGGTCCATGTTCCTCTTGTGTTGACAGCCCCAGAACTGAAAACAGTACTTCAGGTGGCATCTCACAAGAGCAAAGAGGGAGAACCACCGCCCTAGACCTACTGGCCATACTCTTTGTCACAGCCTTTGTTGTGTTGGCTTTCTGGGCTGCAGGCACACATTGCTGGCTTATATTGAGCTTCTCATCAACAAACACCCCCAAGTGCTTCTTATGGCTGCTCTCAATTTATTCTCCACCCAGCCTGTAGCTGTGCTTGGGGGTGCCCAAACCAGGTGCAGAGCCTTGCACTTGGCCTTGTTCAACTTCATGATATTTGTGCTGGCCTACCTCTGGGGACATACTAAGGTCCCTCTGGATGGCATCCATTCACTCCAGCATGTCAGCTGCACCACACAGCTTGGTTTCATACAGGTACCTTTCTAACCTTTCTTATATCTGCCTATCTGAACATCTGAATGCACGATTCAGCTGTTCATAAACAAACTTCAAATGACACCATTATAGTATTTCTTTCTTGTCCTACCACACATCACTATTGGATGTACTGTTTCTTTGATGCCAAGAGGATATCTTTGGAGTTGCACTTTTTTCTGTTACATAGGCTGGCTAACACAACACCTTATATTTATTGTTCACTATATAAACACTGTAAGCAAGTTTGTATTAAAGTAGACACCCCAGTGAACAAAGGTGGTTAGAAGACACACAACATCTGTAAAGAGAGGTTGTATTTTTAATAGAGCAAGTGATAGTTAGAAAAAGCAGCCAAACTTTTAGATAAATTGCCTTTTCTCTAGGTCTGACAAAGTAACAATAAATTTCAAGGTAAAACCAGAATTTGATAATTTCACTTTGTGTAAAATAGATGACTTCATATATTTCTAATGATGCTTTTCCAGTTCTGTTTGTCCCTGTCCTGCATACTGCTGTTTATCTGTTCCTTTCCCAGATTTCTGAAATATCCACAGTAATGCTGGAGAACTATTCATCTGTCTTTGAAGGATAATTAATGTTCATGTAACTATTAATAATTTTATATTTCATTCATATTCACCCTCATGTGAAGTGGTTTCCACACATTTCAACACAGGATACTTTGTGGGATTAAAAATATTGTGGTTTACCAATTTTTCCCCTGGCATACCTAACATTATAACTATTTTAATCTGGGTCAAAATTTGCCTAATTAGGCCTGAAGTCCTTTCTTTAATGAGATAAAGAAAAAATGCACAGATGTTTTATATTTTGCAATGAAAATATTTCTTTTCCTTGCCCAGTAGAGTGAATTTAATTTACAGTTCAGCTAGAACTTGATACACATACCTTCAGTACCTGCATACATTATCTTCTCATATCATAAAACTGCACTGCATCATTTCAGGAAAAGATACCCTAAAGGGTGATAATATAGTGAGTGCTTCTTAGTATCAGCTATCCGTTTTCTCTCTGATTCATATTACAACTTTCTGAGCACTGTTTTCAGGAAGGCATAATTGTAGATGTCTAGTAAAAGTAAACATACTCAGAAAGACTATGTTATACTGCAGTTTAGTGTACTAAAGAGATATCTAACTTTAACTACTGTATCATGTCAGAATGGACTGCAGCAAGCACACTCTCATTAGAATCTGTATGGTGGAGATGATACACAGTTGCAGTTTCACTCTCCCAGAATATCAATATAAAATAATAGTACAGTGCAATACAACACAGAAGAGTTTCAGAGAAAATTGTGGTGAGTTTACAGTCTGCATCAGACCATTAAGGCTGAGAGAGGGACCCAGTTCACAAGAATGTAAATCTTTTGTCAGCCAGAATTCTGTAACAAATATTGTAATCTATATATAAAAGAATATGTGTTTTCACTCTCTTCCTAATCAAGTAACCAACCACTAGAACATGTCAAATGACAGCTTATGCTTTTACACTGAGCTGCATGGATCTGATGCTACTGACGCAACTGACAGACATATAGCTCAAAAAAAAAAGAAAATACTGCTGAAATGTATCCTGTCTTTCCTGTCTTTGCTCTTGCCACTGCATTTCAAGATCATCACCAAAAAGGGTCAAGAACAAAGTCTGAAAATGGCATATGCCTTCTTCTGTGCTCAAAAGAGAGCTTGCAAATTATCTGCACTGACAGAAAAACAAGTTCTGAAACCTTTCATTGTGTTTCATAATTTTTGTTTGCTCCCTTTTGAGAGAATGAATTTTCTTTCATTTATTTCTTACCTCCTTTGTCCCCTTTAGCTTGGTAAGTAACTAAATGGGTATTTAAAGCAAAAAGAAAAAAGAAAGGAACAGCTCATGTGGGAAAAAAAAATAGGTAGAAAAGAAAACTTAAATCTTGAACTTAAAACTGAGGGTAAAATAAAACTTGTGGCACTTCCTTGCTACAAAAGTGGAAAATACTTTTATTCTGTTTAGTTTTTCCCTCCAAAGTGCTAAATATTATTTTTTTTTTTATTTAACTGATTGGAATGATAACTTCACACGCTGTATTTATGCTCCCTAATCAAGTCCATTGCCTCTTTTTCTATAGAGGAGAAGAGGAATTGCAAAAGCTAAAGTTTGCCTACTATTTTGTACTTACAGGTGGTCAGTTCCTGGTTTCATTTTTGCTTCTTGTTCTCTTCAAGAACAGAATCATAAATTACAATGTCTTATAGTTTACTTACACTTGAAAGGTTGGTTTGGTTTCTGTTTCTCCAGATAGCTGTATTACGAAATGATTTGCCTTCTTAAATGCTCTTTTTTGCCACTTGGTATTCTTTCCATCATAGCTTAATGTGTAATATCTTCTTACCACAAACTTGCGCATGAGTTATTACACTTTAATGCAGAGATATAGTATCTTCGTATGCAGATTCATTCTAAGTAGCCAAGGTATTATGTAATAAAGCTAAGTTAGCTCAATGAAACTAAAGCAACATAAGCTTCAGAAAAAGCCTTACGATCCCGCATAAGATCTTAAGTACTGCTGGCTGTCTGTAGAAATTATTTTTTCAACATATCAGATTTTTTTGATACTCAGTAGATGAGGCCTGTCTATATTTATAGCTATAGAAACTGAGATGGATAGATAGTTCTGAAACCTGCCGAGATTTCAGTTACACTGCTTTTTGCACTGTTGACATATCCAAACTGCAATTTTGGCAGGCAGGTAAGGCTGAGACTGCGTACTTGAAAGGATACTTATGGGAGGAATAAAACCATCTGATACTGTATATTCTGGATTCATCCTACATCACATCATTCAATTATTTTCTTTGCAGAAGATAAAATGCCCATTCAATGCAGAGTAATGAAGACAGAAATTCTTTTAATTTTGTTAAGATATTTATATTCCTCCCTTCCCTGCAATATTTGTCTAAGCCTGATCAGGGTATTTATGATAATATCCTCACCGTAAAAGTGACTATCTGTGGCTTTGATACCAAAAAATATAAACAGGTAAATCTGCTCAGATGTACAAACGTGTCTTCTAGATCCAGGTGTCTTTTGCACTGTTCTAAGTGTAAATTTTCTTCATTGTCACACATAAAACTTTGTAGAATAATCCATTTACATTTTTTTACCCAGTATGGCAGAAAATGTCTTTAATATAGAGCTCTGCAAGGCATCAGGGGCAGAGCCCTGTGACAAGAATTCTTTGTGGTCAGACCTGTGAGGGCAGACATTATGTCATTCCTGATCCTTCTTTAGTCCATAGAAGGCCTACTATCTGTAAAAAACTGGGGACATATCATGAAAAGATAAGAAAAAGCAAAACAGAAGGAAAATTGTGTTTATAGCTAAACCAAATCCATATAAAGCAACAGGCAGGTCAATAGACATTCTAAAAGAATAAGCCTAACAATCCTCAGCGCTGAGGTGTTGCAAATCAATGGAAAGCCTGTAGGCTGCTGTTAGCAATAGCAATATTGTAATGTGGGACTACAGGGATACATGAACAAACAGAAAATTTCACTTATTCTCCACCCACCCTTGTGCCAGAGAAAATCCTGCATCTTCATCATCACTACAAAAATGCCTAGAGAAGATTATTCATTTATTTTAGCAAGAGGAGACTGTACTTCATTATTGTTAGTGATTCTTGCGAAGCATTGTGGGTTTTTCATAACTGAAACTATCTTGGCATCCTACTCGTTATCAGAGCTGCAAACCAATGGAGTTGCTATTATCATATGATTTAGCCTCCTGACTTCATAGATTTGGGTCTTGATATCTTAATATAAGTTGATCTAAAGCTGCTATAAGTCTTTTTTCGTAGAATTCAGTGGGGACCATACTAAGCCTTAGTACAGGGTGTCATTCAGGTCCAGGTTTGATGTAGCTCTGTTCAGCATTAATTCTATACGATTTTGTATTTGAGGTTATCGAGAAAAAAAATCCCTATCCATAAGCAAAAAGGTTCTTTTAAATTGATGAAATTTTATTGGCTGGTGTAAATTAGGAAAGCTCCAGAATGGATCCATGACTTGCAATACAGTTTTATTAATGACTTTGTTTTCTTCATGCATTTGAGAACAAATTCTCAACAGATTTTAGTAATCCATACTAATTTGAGAATATCTCTAACAAAATTCTGAAAAAAGTGGTTAGCAAAATAGATGCAATTGAACTGGATTTCCAGAAGTACCTTTTTTTTTTTTTTTTTTTTTTTTTTTTAAGGGGAAAAATTGTAGAATACTGATATGCAATTCATCATATGTGGTAATTACAGAGCTAGAACCATTTTATTCCAAGGCATCTATCACACAAGAAAAGGAAATGATCAGAAATGTACACACTTTATAAGCTTTTTTTTTTTTCTTCCTGAGGATTTTTTATAAGAGATTTGCTGATATTTGTGACCTTAAAAAAATTAAAATAAGATCAATAGGTGGACCAAATCTTGCAGTTTTCTTCACCCCAATTAGACCTAATAAGGAACAAAGTAAAATTCTTTACAATTCTGAGTCCAGTTCTCTCAGTTCCTCTGGTTCACAGGTGATTACCCTGCCATATAATCCCATCTTCTGCATCTGCTGGTTTGGCAATGCCTCCTTCAAACTGTATATACCCTGGCTGTTCTAAAATGTTTTGCTAAACTCATGTAAGTTATAGCTGGTATTGGAGAGACCAGCAAAATTGTATAATGAAAACTGTTATCACAAAGGCTTCTAAATAGAGAAAATCCCCAAATAACCTGTCAGAGCAGGATTTTTTGCCTTCATATTAAAATTTTCTTTCATGCGGTTAGTTTACATAAAGTGGCTACCTAGGGATATTCTTTACAATTAGCTGACATATTGTTTGTGTTCTTGTTGTTACCCTGTACATATAATGATCTGAAATCAGATGAAAGAAGTTTTATCCCCCCAATACCTAAGAGACTGCAACCCCCCTCCAAGTTTGCCATTTAAATCCCAACTGTGCTGTTGCCTTTAACTGTGTGAGACAGCAAGACAGCACATTTTGTAGATTAAACCAATAAACTAGCAAACATAAAAGAAACAAATCTCATAATTGTGGATTTCAATTAAAGAAAAGAGGATCAAAGCAAACATTCTGCTTGAAATTGCACAGCTGCTATCTACAAAAAATGAGAAAAAAAACCCTTCTCCATCTAGCCATAATTTTTGGGGTGGAGGAAGGAGGAGGGAGAGCTCAAACCCTGCAGTAGGACAGATTGCTTATGCTCCTCACGTCCCAATCAGTAATACAGAAATATTGAGTAATAAATTCCCTGCCTTTCCTGATCTGAGAAGCTCTCACCATCTGTGAAAGACAATTTGTAACAGCTTTGGTATTAAGATTCAGTAAACAGACAATCACAAGCATTGTGTCAAATAGTGCCCACATTTGGAAACAAAAAATAAAGCAAAAACTTGAGTAACACCACGACCCTTGTATTGCAAAATTATCCAGCCACCAAAACAGTTTCAGTTGCAGAGGGTTTCTGGTATTTTTTTTTTCCCCTCTTCTTTCCCCAGTCAGCAGAGTGCTGGAGTCTGTACACAATTCAGCTACATCTGTGGGCTGTGTATGTAGGCCTCATCCTAATGTGTTGAATTATTATTGATGGCTGAGGCAGTTCTGCTCTGCTGGTGAACCAATAATGTCAAGGCAGTACCTGCAAGATTAATTATAGGAGAGAATGGGCTCTGGTTTCCAGGGACTGAGACATTAATAGAGACTGAGCATTAGTTTCAGGGGATTCAACAGACAGCTGAACAAATGCCTCAGATAATGTTATACATGCTAAATCCTGGCACTTACCTCTAAGCAGTACTGAAAAAAAAAAGTTTAGAACAATTGTGTTTAAACTGGGAAAAACAGAAGTCTTTATAAAGCAAATGAAAAGGAAACAAAACAATACTGGGGTTGCTAAAGCAAGTTAGGCTTTATAAACCTATGTGAGCATATTGTCCGCTCTAGTATACGGAAGAAAAAGGAGATGGTAACTAGTTTCTGTAGCATTAGCCGAAAAAGAAACTGCATTTTGGTGACTTACAGTACCTAAGTTTTCAAAATACATATGACATTCTACACATGGAAATATAAATTGGATCAAAAAGCAGAATATTTTATGCTGTTCCTCTTGCACCACTGCAGTGGAAATTTGTACTCCTTGAAGCATTTTAGCTATAGAGAGCTGAGAATATGCAGTGGATGAAGCTGCAACCATAGCAACAGCTACATCAATTTTCAGGCAATGACAAGGCACACAGTACAAAATTTAAGCAGTGTAACCAAAAAGAAAAAAAAAATGTGGAGAAGAGGGTGTTGAACTCTGTTTATTACAAAGTAATCATGTCTTCCACTTGTATCAAGACCCTGCATTTTGCTTGTGTGATCAGAGGTGCAGCTGAGAGATTAGCTGTAACTCCCTGATTGTCCTTTGCCTTTGGCAGGTAATATCCCTCTTTCTCTCATTATCTCCTATGCCTAATATTTTTGAAAAAGCCTTGAGAATTCTGAAGCCAAGTTTTCAATATATTGTCCAACTACCCACCCTTTGTGCCTTTTTCTAGTTATGCAATACTTTTGACAAAATAATCCCAGAATGAATAAAACCCAGAGGCTAGTGTGGCTCAACACACCAAAGTATAGGCTTATGAAACTGATCTCAGAAGGGAGTGAAACATTTCACTGATTTTCCAGTTTCACAATTGCTAAGTGCATCAGTGCTTTTCTTTAAACTATAAACAGCAACAGGAGAACTATTAAGCAAATGCACTTGAGGTTGAAAGATTCACAGGGGAAGGATATTTTCAAGCTTCCATCTTCACTTTGTGTCCTTGGCTTCTAGGTGATTTCTTTCACAATGTTCTGTGAAACTCTACTGCCAGATTGCCTTGCCCATAGATACAAGATAGGAAACCCCGGGGAACTTTGTACATCTCAGACTATCTGTGTGTTTCTGTGTTTCGCAAGCCTAAATAGAGTTTAAAATGAACTTGACAAAAGGGACTCAAATCCTGCTCTGACATGAATCAGTGAAGCAGCAGGGCTCCTAAATATGTTTTTACCCCATGATGGAAAGAATGCCTCTCTTTAAAATATGTATTCAAAACCAAACCATGTTAAAATACATAATTTCAGCTCGAACAATCCTTTTGTTTTAGTTTTAGTTACTGAGTTCATGACAAACCTTAGGGATGTTCTTTTGAAACAGACACAAATTCACAAAGCCTTGCTATCTGACAAAGTGGAGAATACCAGTGAAATGATATTTACCTGAAAAGAATATGACCAACTTGAATAGCAAACCTATGTTCTCCCTCATAAGTTCAATTAATTTTGGCCAGGAGTGTTTTAGTTGATAATGAATAAATTAAAGCACAAAGAACTAAATCCAGCACCTGAGTGTAGGAAAGAATCTCCTGCTACGTTGTTCCTAGGTGAGTCTTGGGAAGGAATGAAGTCCTGAAGCTAAATCTTTTTGAGCTGAACTATGAAAAAAAAGACAGTTTAGAATTGTTCAGCTTGTCCCTGTATCTTTTCTATGCTAATTTTGATTTAAAATGCTCAGCTGTCACACAAATAACACTCAGTTTCCTCTCATATGTCATAAAGAAGTCGCAAGATGCTAGAAGCGTGACTGACAGTAGAGTATGTTACTATGTTTGTTACCATCCTGAAGATGATCTCTTGCAAGAGTGATTAATCATCTAAAATGTCATATTATTCCCAACCATATTTGAAGTGAGATGTCATGGCTTTACCATGTCTTTATCAAACAGTAGTTTGTGGAGGTATAAAGAAACATGACAAAAATCTATTATATCGCAGCATCATTCTTCTTGAAGTTCTATTTGAACTTGTAGTCAAAAGTTGTCATGTTTCTGCCCCACCACCAGCTGGTATTTTTCTTCCTGATCATCTGAGGTTTGCAATGAAAAGCATGCTAAGCCTACAAGTCCAGGCCTGTATATTTTATCTTTTTTCCAAACTCTAAGAAGTTTTAAGATAGAAAATAAAACCCCTTAAATTATATAAAAACATTATCTTAAATTTGTGTAGGTACTTCAGAATTATTTAAAATGGAATAAGTTTAAGCTCCCATGAAGAGAAAACAACTTGCCTTCAAGAATGTGGGCTCAGAGAAGACAGGCCAAGCACATTTAGTGCAGAGCAAATCATAGGTAGAGTGGGTTGTTTTAAAAATCTGATCCAGCATACTGAGTTTCTCCCCAAATGGTACAGTATATCACTGAATGATGTTGGCATGCAAAATCACCAGAACTTAACAAGAAACAGATTTATGTCAAAACTTCAGCGCCAAAACTCTAAATATTTATAGTATCACTTTTGAAACCACAGACTTTTTATTACCTTACTGTGACAAAATTCTCAGAAAATTGCTTCTCTCCCTCAGAGTGGAAAGTAAGTGGTACAAATGTATCAGACACATCTTTGATCAGTTGATAGACATTTGGAAACAGTAAGGAAAAGATAAAGTCTAGATACTATCTCCTGAAGTGTGGAAGGTGTTATGCAGGTGTTATGACCCAATCAACTTCAATTTTCTCTGCAGAGCAGAGCTTCATGCTAAAATGATATCCTGTCTGAGTTTTCATCCATACAAATGTTAATGTATGCTGAAACTCAGTTCAGAAGGTAAGCAGCATTTGAACATTAGCTAAAATAACTTGTATAGAGAAGCAGTAAAGTAAGGAAGCAAGGAATTACAGAACAGAATAGTCATTCCTAAATGAGAACATTCATCAAACTAAGAATTAATTATTTAATGCAGTGGACATTATTACCAGCTCCTCAGAACTGAAATTAGAAGCTCTGTAAAAAAACACATCTCTGATAAAGGAAAGAAAAAATCTGAGAGAAAGTGATGATTCTTAATTCAGGTATCTATTGAACTTGTCTGGGTTATTCCCATACCAAACTTACTACAAACCCATTTGTGTGTGTGATTTTCTTGTCAATGCTGATCATCTCTTCAATCAGGAAAACCAGATAACAAAAGAAGAAGAGTTACAGCTCATCAAATATTAATGCTAGTGGTAGAAGAAAATTGTGGTTTTGTCTTTCAAGAATTAGTGCTATTATACTTATTGTATTTCAAATAATAAAGAAATGCATTACTTTTTAGACTGTTTGCAACCCACTATCTTGGTTACAGCTTTACTATTAAAATAAGGAAAAAAAAAAAGGAAAGTTTAATAACAACAGTAGAGCTTCCTAGAGGAAAAATGGAAGTGTTGAAGCTTTATTTTGTGTTCATATTCTGAAGTTTTTTGAACTGTTTGACAATCCTAATATAAGCTTCTATTGAATACTAACACTCTGTATAAGCACATTCTCAATTATCTATGTACCTAATTTTTTCACTTTTTAAAAGCCATCTTTTTTCTTAAAACATAAAATGCAATGCGCAAATGCGTTGTAAAAGTTCCAAGTAAGCTCTTCTTTTAGACATTTATTAAGACGTTCTGTAATTTCTCCAAATTGCACAATATTTGAAATTAAGTTTGAAGTGTATTTTAAGTTTTTTGTGAATAACAGCTGTATCACTTTTACCTTTTATATTAATGTAGTAGCTTTGCCTTAGCACTGACATTGACACCTACATTTCTTCTTGTGCTGCATGGAAAAACTATTGAAGTTAAAGTTTAAAAAATGATTCCTGTTTTTTCTGAACATGTGGTACATTATTTGAATCAATGATCAAAAGAGGCATATTTTCCAAAAACAAAACCAGTTTATGGTAAAAGATGTGGTAGAAATTTACAGCACAAAAACTGTTAGCAGAATACAGCTGCTTTTAATATCTACCCATTTTACCTTCCTTCAGAGAATAAAGTCCCACCAACACAACTGGCACACCAGCTGTCATACTATGTCCCAGCTTCTGAATGCATATTCACTATTTTTTAATTGATGATAAAACCAAAGTATTTCTCTTGTGTGTGTGAAATTCTAATGAAAAACTGCATTTATGAACATTCTTTTTTTTTTTACATGCGTTTAGCGGGGAGCTAAACATATGTGTGATTTCACTGCTTTATAAATGTATTCATGAAGTTCAGCTCATGAAAAACTAAGGGAATTGGTAATTTTTTTTGTCTATACTTGCTGAAGTCAAGTGTAATTGTCAACTGTATTTATCAAGTGTAATGTAAAAGATTAACTCAGAGTAAGTTAATTTAGATAAGTAGGAAGCTGTCCACAAACTAGAAGTGAAATGCTTACTTCAGTAATGTGCAACTAGTGCTCCACAGCCTGTGTTTGTGGCTCTGTTCCAGGGAGCCTAGTGCCAGTATTTTAGCCCAGATGGCTGTAGGGATGAAGGGTGGCTGAAGTCCTCCCTGGAAAAGATGGTTGTAGCAGTAGGTGAATGTGTGTGTCTCACTGTGTATGGGAAAGGAAGGGAAGGAAAGCAAGGCAAGGCAAGGGACAAGGATTGTTTTTACTCACCATCCTTTTTTTCAGTAATGCTGTGTTGTTTTTTTTTTCCTGAAAGTCATGTACATGACATTGATGAGAGTTAAAGACAAACAACAAGTAAATGGGTGCAGGACAGCTGCAGCTATCCATTACTGCTATTGAGAATGTGTTCAGTTTCAGTATTTGGAGCCAGGAAGAGACATGGTACCTGAAAAAACACTTTTGGCTCTTCCACAAGAATGAATTAATTTTGTCATTACCCTTGGGGGTGATAAAATTCAATTTTGCTTGTAGTACTTAGAAGGTTTTAACTGCTTATGCTACGACTTCACCAAAAAGGAAGGATGCTTTTTTCTTTTTTTTTTTTTTTAAATTAAAAATGCCCTTCTGTTACACAGGAGTCCTAGGTTCATTCCCTAGATTTAGGTAAAGCTTCTCCTGAAGTCATAAACAATTCAGCACATTTACAGGTTTAGAAGTGACCTGTGTCTTGATGTGGCTATGTCAAAATCCAATCAATCAGAAGTACAATAAGGAGCAATAAGACACGAGGGCCATCCGGGATCGAAACTAAATGTTTTGATACCATTTGCAGTGAAAACCTATTTGGGATAAACAATCAGAAATTATATGAGGCCTTCCAATGCATTTCCTGATTTTACTAAAGATACTTTTTATTACAAATATTTTATTAGAGTTATTCTCCTAGAAGTACAGACAGCCTTCTTAAGGAATTTCTTTCTTTGCAGTTTCTAATTTCTAGGCCAAAAGAGATTGAATTTTATGATTTTACAAAAGGTACTCCCTTCTAAATAGATTTTATTCAGAGATTCATTATCTGTTTCATCTGAGTTCTTCTTTTAGTAATTCACATGCTCTTCTCATAGCAGGTCAGATGACTGCAAAACTGCCTTCTCAAGAAATTTCTCTTCCCACAGTTTCTTATTTCTGGACCAAATAAGATTTAAAAAAATATATAAATTTTGATTTGCTCCTCCAAGCAACCCAAAATTTTGTAATTAACATGTCACTGATCACACTAGGTTATCTCATAACTGTGATGAATATGTTCTTTGCATTCATTTCTCTCTTTAGAGCAGTCAGTAAGCACAGTGAATCTAAGATCCTTAAATAGTAGAGGAACTCAGTGCATTGTAAAAATAGACAGTGCATCAAATTCAAATACCTAAAATGAAGAAATCAATCATAATATTTTTTAATATCGATCAAATTGATTTTCAATTAAAATAACAAAA
Source organism: Nymphicus hollandicus (assembly GCA_009823435.2). Lineage (NCBI taxonomy): Eukaryota > Metazoa > Chordata > Aves > Psittaciformes > Cacatuidae > Nymphicus > Nymphicus hollandicus. The sequence goes on from WTXV02031883.1 coordinate 24,379, forward strand.
TTTACAGCTGTTTGACAGCATCAAGCTCACATACAAATAATACTTTTTTCAGTAGCAGAAGAAAACACATTTTGGTCTTAATATTATGCACTTAGGTATAATCATTTGGGAACAGATTCTCAGCTAATATAAGCTGCCATAATTATACTAGGATGTTATGACATGTTACACCATCTGAGAATCTGCTTTGAATGTCATACTCATTTGTACTTAATTGCAGCTACTATTTTTTTTTTTTTAGTATAGGCTTTTCAGGTAACTACAGGGAAAAAAAATCTTTTGAGCTTTACAAAGCTCAGCTTTTGAAACCTAATGTGATGTACAGAGTATATGCTACCAATCATGTCAACAGAGTTTATTTTCTTTGATTTCTCACTATAGCTCTAGGCATCTGCTATAGCAGATAGAAGTAGCTTTTGATAGCTCACTAAAGCTATCATAGCACCAAAGGACTTGAAAAAAGGGCTAACACATTTTTAAGAAAAACAAAAAGAGGGGAGGAAAGTAATAGCAGAAGAGAAACTCAAAGCTGGTTTGTGCCAAAACAAAACACTAAGACTTGCAACACTGTCTTCAGTAGTGAGGAGTTCACTGGTGTATATTGTACAGTACTCACGTTATGTGAAATAGTGCATAGTGGCAGAGAATGCTAGAACTGATTGCTAATTGGAATGACATGACCAGTTTATCAACATCTTCCCGTCTTTCCAAAAGATTTGCTGTTACGGCATATAAGCTAACTGCTGTCAAAAGAGCTGTAAATTCTGCTGGTGTGATTGGAAATTATTTTGACTGATTTTAGGTAATGGGATTGTGATTGATTTCTTTTGTTAGATATCTGAATTTGATATACTGTCCATAATACCAAGCTCTGGCTCCCATTCATATTTGAAGAAGCTAGTTCCATAGCACTTACTGCTCTAAAGAGAGAAGCAATTGAAGAGCACTCATTTATCATACTTACACTGCAACTTTGTCTGGTCTGATATGCTAACCACAAAATCTGTGTGTTATTAGAGAAATTCTATACTATGTGCTTCAGACTTTAAAAGATGATGAGGAGAAAAGGGCAAAGCAAAACCCAATAGATTAAAATATTATTGTGAAAACAATGGATTAGACCTGGAATTTCCACACTGTCCAGAGGCAGGGGATATTAGAATGGTAGGATGTTCCTTCCACTGATCCATATCCACATATCTACCGAAGGCTGAACTGAACTGACACCATCTGTCAGCAAGTTCATTTACACTCTGGTTTTACCTGTTCTGAATATTCCAGTAAGCAGGAGGGAAACAGTTTGTTTGGTGTGCATCTAAGGTAATGTTAAGAGTCACATGTATTTACTGGGAACATGCTTTGGTGAGAAGTGGATCATGTTTAAGAAACTTTCTCTCCAAAGTCACGCTTACATGAAAAAGAGTCATGATTTGGTAGGTCAGAAAAATTCCTTTTGCCAACAGATACGCGTTTAATAGGTTACCCTAACATAAGCTGCAACACTAAACCCTGTTTTAAACATGAAAAATACTGCTTTGCAACTAACACTGACAGATGTGAAGGGACACAAGGTGGTCTGTTCTGTAAACTACACTTAAAAACCAAGCCGTTGGAAGTAGCTTGGCTCAAGTATCTTGCCATCATTTTTTAGAGAGATGTTGGGATGGAATGATTCTGAACAGCTTCTTGGTACAGCTGTCTCTACTGTCAGTATTACTTGAGGCACCACTGTGATAACTTGAACTCCCACTATCACTGAATGATTCACTATTCTGTTTGATCCTAGGAAACCCTGATGCTGTACTGTGACTTCAAAGCTGCTGCTGTAGCTGCATGTGTGGAAGGTTATCATCTTCTTTATCTAACATAAAAGTACTGAAAGTTCTTAACCCTTCTGTGACAGAGCAAGATTCTATTGGAATTGCATCCTGAATCAATGTGCTTTTACAATCCTAAATAAACCCTGTGTACACTCTGGTTCTGATCTCACTCTCTGGGTCTAGGTTTTCAGTTTGGTATTCACTATTGGAGGTTTAATTTTGGTATAATACTGGTCTGTTTTCTAGACTTTGCAAATTAGTAATTCCTGCCCATACATTAACAACAAACTGCCAGCACAAAAATACCACCACTACCCAAGCCCTAGATATCTGTTTGCAACACCTTCTTAAGATTTCAAGATTAGAATTTCTAAAAATTAACCCTTAAAAAACCCCCAAACAATAACAACAAAACTCCTACAAAGAAAAATAAAGTATCTATATGAAGATAAGTATTTATGCATATGTGATACCCCACCCCTCCTCCTCCTATGAAAAAGAGACTTTGGGTTGAAGCCAATTACATGACTTCTTATAGAAGTGTTGGAAAATTGCAGCGCGGAGTATCACATTATAATATGAATGGCAAGTATGGCAAAGTACTGGAATATGTCATCATGTAATAAGTACACTTCTGACCAGAAGAGAGGAATAATTGCATGTTGGTCATTTAACTGTAATAAATATTTAGTCATGTGACTTATATATAAGCATACTAGATTATTCTTTATATTTGCAAACTCTTTTTACAGAGAAGCGGTACAGCAATCGTCAAAAAGTGCACTCTTCTGATTCATGGAATTAAAAAACATGTTAAGAATTCTGTTGGTGCAATGCCTTCAGGGATCAATGATGTATCAGAGATATACCCTAAATAGTGTGGATAACACAGACGCCAGATCAGAAGATTGTGCCAGAGGTAGAGGACTGGGTTACTATTGTGCTAAATGTTGCAAGAGTCATTAGCTATCAAATGTGGTTTAGTTCAACAGTTGCATGTGTCCTGTACACATAATTTGACTGAATCCGTAACTGAAGATGATGTAAGAAAACTAGGCAAAGAAAAATAAGAAAGTACTCCTGAGATAAAAACGGTCCTGCTACTGAGTGTCAAAGGAAAAGATATAATAATCAAATAGCTATTTAACATCATATGCCAGCTTTTATGTACTCCTGACAGGATAGTGTTAACATAGTTATTTCCATCTGTCTGTTTAAGAATGGGAAGTCATTCAGCAATTTGGATTTTATGCCTCTTACATGATATTGAGGAAGAAAAACAGTTACTACAGATTTTTACACTCTTAAAAAATTAGACAAGCATTTTTCTGTCCAGATGACTTTCTTGGTATTAACAAAATAATAAACACAGCATGCGTTAACATGCAGTTATCAATAGGTAGATACTGATCTGGATGCCCCAAAGTTCCAAAGCTGTGGGATATATGGCAATCATTTATCATTTCAGTCTCAGTTTCAAAAACTGAGCCATTGTAGTAGCTCATAAAATTTTACTGATACATTGAATTACCAGTTAATATGACATATACATGCAGGAGAAAAGTAGCTTCAAACTTCCTCAAAGTCATTTTGTGTTTGCTAAACTCCAAGCCAGGAACCATACTTTGAGCATTTTTGATATGTAAAACCAGAATTACAGAATCTTGCATGTACTTAATGACTGAGTTTCCCCTATCTTTTCCTTTTCCTCTTCTTCATTTCAGTACATCTTCATCAACCTTCTTGCTAATTTTTCACTATTTCATTCTCATGTTCCCACGCATTTTTTTGCAATATTTATTTTTGTTCAAAACCAGCCTCATTTCTCATTCTTTTCAAAATACTTGTCTTATTTTTGTCATTTCTTTTTAGATTCCTTGTTGCATTGATTTTTTTTTCTTTCCACTTAATGTCCATTTGGGTTTCTTCCTTCTGTACTATTATTTCTACTTGGTTTTTTTTTTTAGTCCTGTAAGTTTTCCTTCCTATTTCTTCTCTAGTTGTTGTTTCTCCTGCTCTCATTTTTCTTTTTTTCTACACTTTCCTTCTTTCTATTCTTCTCTTAATTTCCATTATTTCTTCTAAACTCACCCTCATCTGCAATTTTTAAAAACCATTCACAAGTTTCATTCTTCTCTCAGTTGTTACCAAGGTCTTTGCTAACAAGATATCTTCCTCTTTCTCTGAGGAGCAGCGCTTCATATATTACAGCCAATATAGTAAATCTAATATGGGGCTCCACTGGAGAGGTCTATCAAAAGCAACACTGTAGTAGCAGGGAGCTTGGAGAAGCTGCTATACTTTCCTGTTTTTCACATGTAAAGAAAAGGAACTCTTCGTGGGAACACAAGGAGATAAGACAAGCTTTAAAGAAACAAAACCCCCAAACACTGTAGGAAAATGAAGTACTCCACTGAGATGGAACAGAATTAATTTCATAAGATCCTGATCTAGGGAATTTAAAACATTTGAAATTTAATTTAAGAAGTCATTGTTACATTTTAACCCAGAAAAGAAAAAAAGACACATCGCCTAGTAGTGTATATACTAAGACAGAATTATTCAGTTATTGATTCTTGATTAATCAGCAGGATACATTCTAAAAGGTAAAGCAATGGATTTCATCTGAGGATTTCTGAAATCAATCGTATTTATGAATGCACTTTAGAATTAGGACTTTGATCACAAGTGCTGACATATGATCCAAGATCCCCTTTTACTTGGTATTGGAGGGTAACACATTTTTTTAAGAAAAGAGTCACCTATGCAATTTAACTTTATTTGATCTCAGTTGCAGCAGAAATTTTAATGTAGTTCTAAGACAATGTTTAAAATCCTTGTCAACATAAAGTGTCAGAATATTTTAAAACACACAATGGTGTTTCAAACAGGTTAGAAGCCCCTACAAATGGTCAAATCAACAGACAATGAGGAAGTCGATACAATGATTTCTGGAGCTGAGTCTGTGCTTCTACATAACTTCAAAGTGTTCTTCTGCAGTTCAAGAAAAAAAAAGAATCTTGATACTTTGGGATTTAATGTTAACATGAAATCAGGGGAAAATTCCAGTGTTATTTAGTAAAGTGGAGGCATTGTAATTCTAACATTGTTATGGTTTAAGCAGTCTCTAAGGTATTTCAGGGAAGCACATATTCCTGTCAATATACGTTAACTGTTTCCCTTATTCCAAGACCACTGAACTCAAGAGTTTTATGAGGAGCCTAAAAGAATTAAAAGTTTCTGTTTCCCTTGACTTCCATTTAAAAAGAGTGTGTAAACAATCCTGTTCTCTCTCAGACTGGCTGCGTAGTCAGTTGCAATTAGGCTTTGAAATGTGCACCAGTGAGGGTACAAGTCTTCAGTGACCCATGGAGATCAGTTAGCTAGAGAAATTGTGCCTAAGGAGTCACAGTCCTTCTGAAAGTTAGTTACATAGATGTTTACTGAGAGATGTTCTCTCAGCACAGAGTGGCACTGACTCTTCCTATAGTGTTTTGCTGGAGCTATTCAAACAGTGTCAGTGGGGGACAGGTACTTTAGCTCTCTTTCTTATTTCTCACTGTCATTCCAGACAAAAATAGTAATTAAAAAGAAGTTTGGGAGTTTTACAGATTTCTAGTTTAATCTGAATTGAGGATTGCGGTTACCAGTAGTATTTTGCCATGGAGTCATGCGGTTGACACAGCCAGCGAAGTCAGACCTGAGAACTTTGACAGAAGATCCTAGTGTTGCACATAAGAACAACAATATGGTCTGGCTGAGTTTTGATCTATTGAAATAAATATGAATGTGCTGCCCTAGGACTAGGGTCGTGTGGACAGACACAGGTCAGAAAGCAGCCACTGTTTTTGGTCTCCTACAGGGGCAACTATCACCAAGCAGTGCAGATTCAGAAAATAAATCAGAATGAACACAGGAAACTGAAACAGTAAGAGCTGTACCTACTTTTTATTAGGGCACTTGCACACAAAAAACCCCAAAAGTGATCTGAAAACATTCTGCATTTTTAAGTCTTAAAATGGCTTCATAGTTAAATAGCTATGAATAAACTGTTTCACAGCATCTACTCTGAAGGATTTTGGAGTATGATAAGCCTTAAATAAAATAAAACCCCAGTTTATGCTTTCCTACTACTTAAATCTCTTAATCTTTAATATAAATATCTTCCCCACTAAAAACACAGATGTACAGCATCAACTATTGTCAGGGGGAATTCTAGTACCCAGTAAGCCAAGCAGGTCATCCACTGGAGAAGAAGCCGGTGTACTGGACTATGACACTTTAACAGCATTAACATTAGCAGGGCATTGCCAGAAGTGTGTCTGTCTATTTTTGTTGGATGATACTACAAGTAGCAGTATGTAAAAAGCTGACAGGGAGAAAAGATGACAGTAAAAAGCTGGGATGGAACTAATGATAATAAAACTCTTAGCAAGTGGAATTACTGAGAGTCTCATATCAAAAGCAACTTTGACAATAATGGGATTCCAGAGTCCATAAAATTAGTCATGATTTAAAGATAAAAACATCAACAATTTGCATAAAAGCTTTACTTTAAAGATTTAGCACTTTGTACCAAAAGAAGAAAAAAAGCACCACCATAACAGTAACACTTTAATATAGGTATCCATTACCTAACACTTATATAATGGAAACCAAATGAGCTCATTATTATCAGTGCTATTACACTGAATACTAAATGAACTCATCATAGAAACACACTTGCTTTAAAAACTATTACCGCACCATCAGTGACAAGGAAAAAAAAAATTGCGTACAAACTTCCTGAGATGACTAATTTGATTTCAGTGTTAACTTCTAATGCATTATTAATCAACAGTTCATTATACTTTTAGATAGCACTTAGTTTATTTGTGGTTTATTTGTATACAATTCATTTCAGTAATCTTTTACTATATTGCACTTTATTCCTATGTAAACAATGCTGGTTTGGTCTGATACAGATTTACAGTAAATGGAAGTCTGCTATTTTTGTGTGTAATTCAAATTTGTTCTGTTTTGCAAAGCCAGGAGTAGTACAAAAAGGGTGATGCAATCCAAAGTAAACCGTAAGATAATATTATGAGAAAAGACTGAAAGTTATAAATTTTTAAATGTACTGCATGAATTTATTGCTAAAAAAATGTAATAATACTGTAACATATATAATATATATTAATATATGTGCATACTAGCATATCACAGATTAAAATTAGGTACTCATGCTTAAAAAATGTGATCTCAAAGATTGTGATATTTCATATGTACTATTCATATTTTTATCTGACTATTTATATGTAGATGCTTTAGCGTACCAAAATCATGTGTATCAAGCATATTATGTTATTGGAGTCTGCAAGCTTTGTGATTTTTGGTTTCTATTAACAAAATTTGCAGTATTTGCATGATGAAAAATGAATATTGCTTTAGTCTGGACTGGACAAGCCATGACTTACATTTTAAGCAGCATTTCAGAGTACCTTCACAATTCTGGTGTGATTTTCTGATAACAGAGTTTATGAGCAACAGGATAATGGGGAATTATGATGCCTGAAAGGTAGAAGTTCTCTTCAGGATTTTTTTTAGCATTTATAAAAATTACTGAAAAGCCCCCTTTTCACAGTGTTTCACAAAAAAGGGATGTGTATTTATTCTTTCACTTTAAGTTCTAATTTACAT
>WTXV02031889.1:0-10026 GCA_009823435.2 Nymphicus hollandicus
CTGAAAGTCAAAACCACAGCACTGCACCAGCTACTGAGAAGGAGAAAAAAATGACTGCTACTGCTGAATCCAGGACACTGTACTAAAGCATTCAGGATTAGAAATTAATCACAACATATGTCCAGTTGAGAAAATGACAAAATTACTGGGCTCAGCTATAATTTACAAAGGTAAGAGACAAGCCAGGACAAACTTACACACTGAGAAAATGTAGATGAAGTGTGAAGTATGAAGTTGCAGATGTGTGGGAATAGAGGAACATTCACTGAGACAGGTAAGATAGAAAAATATAATAACTGTGGAGAAGAAGGGAGAGAAAGTGGTGATATGAAGATGAAGAAGTGTTAGGAAGACCTTTAATTAAATCATCTAGAAATATGAAAATCACTTAGTCTTCTGAGAATATTAAGGTGAGAAAGTTTGACAGGCAAATGTCTTGACAGTTTCAATTCAAAATACATTACATCTTCATTATTTATCTTGAAAGTTCATACACTCAAACTAAATATTTAGTGCAAATGGTGCATCCAGAAGACACTAAGCTGCTACATTTTATTTAGCATGTCTCTTTTCTTGAAGCATGAAAACTGAATGTTTCAAAATACTATGTGAAGAGGGCTATCATGTAATTGTTCTTCTGGTCCAAGAAAATGAATTTGAAATTGCAATTTCAAAATATAATTTCAAGGAGAAGTTAAATTTTAAGGCAATGTCATATCTTTTTCAAAGAACTTTTTTTTTTTTTTTATCTTAAAAATAAATGGAGTTTATTTTGGCTGAAGGTAAATGGTAATCAGCTAAGTTTGTTTATATATTTTTTTAATTCATTCATGGACACACTCTGAGTATTCACAGTTTTGCTAGATGTGTGGGAAGATAAGGGAGCCCTGATTAGTATGAGTAGGTGCATACTGTCTCTCACAAACCACCTACATGGTGATGAGTTGGTCTTACTCAGCTAATCTGGCTCATACTGCTGTGAGAGTGTTTTAAGTTTGGGAAGCTGGCAAGAAAACATTTGTACTTTTTTGTGACCTGTTTAGAACATTCCAAAGACCACCAGTGTTTCACTTATTTCAAAAGAGTCGAGAATTTCATTCTATTAGCTACCAAAAAAGCCTTTGGTCACTAGATATATAACCTGCTGATTAAAGAACACAGATACCCACAAGCTAATGCTAATTCTCATAAACCTGCCAATACCCCAAAGAATTTACTGAATTCAGTGCAGGGTGACAGATTAAGTAAAGGCCTTAAAATTATGGCAAAAATACCGCTATAAATACATGACACACTTTGTCTGATTAAACATTGCATACATTAGTGGCCACCCTGGTACGGTGTAATATAACAGGTAGATAGGTTTTAATCATTTTTCATTCATATCACAGGCTGAGATGCTTGGGGTCATTAGGTATGGTAAAGTACGCTTCAAGTTTCTTATTTGTATTCCCTTCCTACTCCTAGTAGTTATCACCAGTCTTGTAAAAATTAAGTGTTATTCATGCATTTAACACATAAAATTAAACTCTTCATAATTCAACATTATAAAAACAGCAGGAATTCCATTGTAGTAACTAATTTAGTGGGAGTTAGAAAACCATATAGAGAACACTGTAAAGCTACTTTAGATAATAAAGAGAATGTTAATAGAGGGGGAATTATAATTATTAGACCACCTTTCAATGAAAGGATCAAAATTCAAGTAGTGTAAATCCTGGAGTTACTAATATCTTTCTTTTTTGTTTTGTTTGTTTGTTTCTATGATATACCCTAAGGATTAAAAATTTAATTTTTAGATATACAATTAAAAAAATAGTTGATTCCAGGAAAAATTCCCCAGTATAACAATCCATCATTTTTCATTAAAATCTTAGAAAAATGATAACATCTGAAAAAATTCTGAAATTTGAAAAATAAAAAGTAAATAGGTTCTTGAAGAAAGGTAAATTTACAGTGCAAGTTCATTTCATTAAAGTCAGTATAGAACCTACCATTGCTACTTTTTTTCCTGTTAAATAAGCATGATGCAGTTTATTCCAAAACCAAATTAATGTTAGTAATTTTGACAAATCCACATAGCTCTTATGACTGCTATTTAGTTCTTTTATAGTTAGTCTAGATCAACGATATAAAAATATCAGTTTTCTATTTGCCTAAAAGACACACTAACAGTATTGGGCATTTTTTCTGCAACTCTTCAGTAGCTCTGAAAAGAACGTACATTTAATACAAAGGATTATTTCTGAAACTGTCAGGTTTCATTTTCTCTGCTACTGACAAGCCATTTTATAACAGCTCTGAATTACATTTATAATGAATTTTTTTCCTACAGTAATTTAATTTTGTTAACAATTAATTCATTTTCATATAAATTGCCACATGCTGTCTCAAAGTCTGAAGTATTTTTACTATTGTTTCTTTTCTTTTTTTTTTTTTTTTTTCAAGGCTTGTCTGGAGGCAGGTGATTCTTAAAGGAACATTTGTTCATACAGAAAAATTATACTGAGATCAAGTTAGATATACCAGTGGATCTGGTTAGATTCAAATGGCACCATGAAGATTCACTTGAAGAAATAAATCCCTGTCACATTTATGTGGAGTGCTGCAGATTAGTTGGAGATTTGTCCCTTGCTTATAGATTTAACATGAAAAGATTTTGGTTATTTTGCATGTAAGGCCAAATTCACTAGGAAAGCCACACTGGCACACTCAGGAGTTCGAGCTTGTTTAGGAGGTTAAATAGTGTAAACATCACTATTATGCTGTTTTAGTGTGAAGTAGTATCATTTTCAAAAATTAACAACAGGAAGCAGCATCATAAAACAGTGATGGGTCGAGGATACTTTCAGAATGTGCTATTTTGTTTCTCCCTAAGTGGATTCTCTGGAGTTAAACATCCAAACTACCATTTCTCTGGACAGAAATGAAGAGAGAAAATAGTATCCATAAAGCAGTTGGTGTAATGTCTCTATAAGGGATGAAGGGGGGTTCTATTTACGTATAAATTATGTTCTACATCTAGGAATTCTGATTATTTCCTGACAGAAAATTAATTTTAATGGATAAGAAAACTTGGATTCTCTTTCCATTTAAGATCAGAAGTCAACTTTGACATTTTACTACAATCAGAAATAATATAAAAATATACCAAGGATTTCTATGATACTCTGGATTTTAACTTCCTCACAGGTAGGGAAGCTTTCAGTTTTGAGAAGATGGATGCCTATAGCAAGTCATAGATAGATACTGTGGCACCTTCTCATGAGCAGAGGAAATATGCTATAAAGACAGCATTTATAGTTAGCGCACATGAAGTATTTGGAGTCCAAATTAGTGAATAAACTCATTAATAACAGTTCCAGCTTTGTAATACGTAAAAAATAATCCATTCCTACTGTTCCACCTGCTCTTTGTGGTTATTTCAGTTCTCCTCAGATGGGCCTGGTAAGGAGAGACAATGCCCTCAGTGGGAGATTTTCCCTTGGCTTTGCTGGGAGGAGCATGACATGTCTGCTTTCTTCCTCCACTGTCTTGGGATCTGCTAGGATTTATTTTAGTACCTTACCATACTCCACCTGCTTCAAGCCCAATGCGAAGCCTGTCACTATTTTATAGTGATGCAAAAAATTATATTCAGTGGCCAAGTCTGTATGTCTGGCAGATGCCCAGCAGCTTGGTTGGGCTGGAGCAGTGCTGAAGGGGCTCAGCACAGTAATACCCTGCGAGTAGCAATCAAGCAGGAAAACAGGTACCTTTTGACATGAAGATTTTACAGTCTGTTTTGAGTTCCTCTTTATTGTAGTGTTCTACAAATTGATTTTCTGACACTAACTTTATTAGAATTTGAGGTACTAACGTAGCTATTATTACTACAGGCAATCATATGCCAAGAATATGAAGTTGTTGAATTTGCTTACATGAAACATACAGAATCAAATATTATATTCCTGTCAGTTCAGCATTTTAATGTCTATGTTTTATAATGTTGGCAGCAAATCAGAGAAACTTACTGTGTTTGACCTTAGTACTAAAACAGAATGTGTTTTATCAATTTGCTTGTGAGGCAAGGGGACTTTACTAGGATTAAGCACAAAATGCTGTCATGTTTGCTATCATAGTAAAAGTTATTTTTACCAAGTTTCAGTCATTTTTAAAGGCTTGTTAATAACTGAGCAGCCTGTTTCAAGTAGGTTAGCAGAGGTTAGACATTTGTATTACCAGATCTGTCCTGCGTCAATGGTCATACTGTGCAATTATATGTTGCCATGTTTTACCTCCAGCTCAGACTTCAGTTTTTCACAGGAAGAAGGTAAAACTTAAAACAGTTGTTTTATGTTATGCAAGAAATAAAAATAATAATAAAATACAAAGAAAATAAATAAATAATAATAAACAATATTGTTATGCAAAGAAATAAAAATACAAAGCTGTGTTTTAGTGCTTGACTTAAACACTATATGTGCAAATGTTTGTTAAGTGAAGAAAAACATTGTGTTAAAATGAACCTTTCAATAGTGCAAGCACTGTTTCAGAGCTTCTCTAACAAAAGGATTTAAAGCCACTGTACTGATAGGAAACAGGGCTAGTTTAATACAGGGGTAGAAGGGTAGAAAACACTTCTAGCATCCAGCCCTGTCACTTTTTGCTTCAACTATTACATCCTTATCTGAATATGCTTTTGAGTTTTTTTGGGGGAATCATGACTGTAATAAATAATACTGTAGTCCCCTCTGACTTTATTCAAGTAAGAATTGACTTGTCAGGTTATGTATCTTTTTGTTAAAGTGGGAAAGGCAAGACGAGGTCCAGTTAACAGAATTCAGCAGCTGTAAAGCTGAGGAATGACAAACAATGAGATTGGCCTTAGCCTCCACCTGAGCTTTTTTAGCTGCCTCCAAGGCTGAGATGTCAAAAACCAGTTAAATTAGGAAAAAGTTTCAGAAATGGTCTTACAGGAGTCTGCAAAAAGCTCTTCTCATGGCTTGCTGGTTCAGATGTCCTGGCAACAGGAAACCTGCTCAGAGAAAGGTCTTTGAGGCCTGTGTGACAATCCGGTGTATCTGATTTAATGGGCTTTGAACAGCACTTGTTTTTGAACAGGAAGCACATCCTCTAGAAAAGGGAATAAAATAATGAAAAGAGCTGAACTGTAATATTACCTGATAAATTGCCTCAGACAGCTATTCATCCAGACAGCAAGGATTCAGATCAGTTTCCCACATGCAGACATCCAGTAACATGTAAGACTTCCTAAGGGATCTAAGACATCCACATTGAGCTGGAAGATGTAAAACTCACTTGGTTCTAACCCAAAAAGAAGTCTCTATTTCCCACGATACCATTTCTCATCATCTTGAAATGCATCTAGGATTTATGACAAGTGATATTGCTGACAAAACCTTGTCTGGTATGTATATCACTTGTCTTTTTGACAGTAAAGATCAAAGCAGAATATTTATTATTGCTAGATTAATACTTGAAAACATGCCATTATGACATCATTTTGCCTTTGATGTCTGTAAATCCATGATAAAACACCAGGTAGATTTTTACCAGAAACAGGGAGTTAACAGCTGTGAAAGGCTCTGATTTAGTATGTTACTCATGTTCCGTTGTTGCACATCCTGGCATTGCTTCTGGACCAGTTTGCATATATACATTTGAGTCTGTATTTCAGGTATGTTCATTTGTCTACTGTCTGTTAAGCTAAACTTTGCCACCACAGGCTTCTTGAAGATGGTCTTGTCCCATCATATCCTTGAAAAATGTTTCCTGTGATTCTCATTTGATGACAGTAATATTACTAAAAGATTGAAAAAGCCCCATCCAACCTGAAGAGATGGTTGAAGATATTTTGGCTACAAAATACAAAAGCATTACTTGCAAAGTTTACATCAGATGTGTACCTTACCTGTGCCTATTTAGTGTTGTTATCAACTAAGCACAAAAAGAATAGATAAAGAATTTAGAGATTCCAATTCAAGGATGCAGAACAGAATTCCCCATAAAAGCCCTAAATCCTTGGCCACATTGATAAACTTACTGAGTCAGTGGTGAAACTGAAAGAATTAAGTGGCTGATCAGCAGTAGTGACTGGGAACTGCACTTCCTTCTGTGCATTTCAGGAACAGTGTTTTAAATAGCTCATGTCTGAAATGTCAGTAAGCTGCCAAAGTTATGATCTTTGAAATTTTAAATGTTCTCACATATAAACTTTCTTTCCCTGTTCTCTTTGGACCTGAGACACTACAAATTTTATGAGTTTTTTAATGCGATAGTAAACTACTTGTTCAAGCTACAGGTATAACTAAAACAGGGCACTTGACTAGCAGAAAGCAGTACCTAGGTTATGAGCCAGTAGATTGTGCCTGTGTGAGACAGGACAATGATCAGTAGAGAAAAATTGTCTTTGCACCTAGCATCTTACTGAAGTTAACGTTAGTGGACTAATTCACAGTACAGAAACCTTCCACTGGCACTTCCAATAGGACCACATACAGGCTACATAAGAAAATAAGTTAATAGACTTTTGCCAATACCATTTATATCCTGTTAAAAAAAAGTGTTCTCAGAGCAGTGCTGTTGTTTAAGGTGATGATTATTTTCATATTCTGCATTTAAACATTTTTCAGAAAATTTTTCTTTGCAGAAAATTTGTCTAGCATTTAATCTTAACTTTTCAAAACCCATTGGATCTGAATGTAAAATATTTTAAATTAAATTTTGAGTAATGGTATAATCTCTTGTCCAGATAACAGGATATAGCACAATTGTACAGTGCTTCAGACTGAATTTAACCCAGGTTGTTCTAATCCTCCCGAAGTATTTTATGTAATACATCTTTAGAGGTGAAAGAAGGCTGAAGACCTGGCTATTTGCATTCTAGTTACAACTTCCAACATCATTAATACTGTTGCTTTCATGCACCTTTCTTTTCACCGTATATTATCTCTTGCATTGCTTCTGAAGAGGGAGAGGAATATTCCTGACTCCCTTTCCATATCCGTTTTGCTGACAGGACACTTTTTTTTTTTTTCCCCTGTCCATAGAAAACATTATTTTTGTTTGTTTGTTTCAGTTGGCTTGCCCATCAATGCAGAATTAGGTTTTGGCCCCAATTTCTCACCCCTCCCTGATCCCCCATTACACTACCCTTATTTTTGCTAGCTGTTTTGAACTTTGAAACATAGCCAGGTCAGCTCAAAAGAAATTTTTTCCAGCACCCAGCTTTCCACTGGCTTTCAAGATATGCATGTTTTGCTAGGTGTTTATGTGCATACATGCATGCATGTATATGTGGAAGAAAAAGTGGGCATTAGAGAACATGCAAGGAAAAACTATTCTAATACACTCAAGATGTCTATCTAATGACATGCTATTGCATTGCAATGAGGTTTTTTCCTTTCCTCAATAATTAAACATAATTAAATGTTTAAAATCAGTAACAATGGTCTTGAGAAAAGATGATTTAAATGACAGCAGTGTTCTAGCATGGCTCTCAGCTATCTGTCATTATCAAAGTACATTATATTGAAGATGTATTACTCAATTACTCTACCAGAGTGCCATTTCTCTGTTTTGCAGGGAAAAGTGATCATTAAAAACTATCTAAAGAAAGACATCTATGCTTGGAAGGCCTTCTGTAATTGCTGGAAAAGTAGGAATTTGAAACCTTGGTTTGAGCCACAGCGAACTGGGAAATGATATTGTCAAGCTGGTGGACCCTTGACCTCTCTTCTGGATGACATCTGTACTGAAGATGCCTTTTGAAACATTGTTGGGAAGGGGACCTTTGTCAAAACTGGCATGTACTCACAGGCTTCTATAAAAATACATATTCAAGAAAGGCTGAGATAACAAGTAAAATTATGCAGAATCATTGATACAGGAGGTGTATGTAGCCTGTCTATTTGGAAGTGATAGCCTTATTTCTTTGTTTCTTTCTGCAACATATAAAAACATCTTTTAAATGTAGAGTTAACAGCTATGATTGCATTTTTTCAATGAAAGCTGCAATTAAGGTTTCAATGACTGATGAATATTTCAATGACTGATGAATATTTCAATGACTGGTGAACCTGGGATCATTAAACCTTGAAAAAATTTTGCTCTGACAGAAATGTCTGGAGATAAAACGTCCAGTTACCCTGGTAAACTACATTTTATGTTTAAATTACAGAAGAATATAGCAGCAAAGAATGAAAATACGTATGAATCACAGTATCTACTGAAAAAAATGATGCCTAAAATTGGATATCAGATCAAATTGGTTTTATTGCAAATGACTTCAAGCAGCTATAGCCTGAATACAATTAACAACATTCTCTATATCTTTTTAACATGGTTTTAATTAAACAAAAGTAGATTCTAATTACATCTGAAGCAAGCAAGCTATCCCTGCAAAGCAGTGATAATAATAATTTGAAAGCAGAAAGATTTACATATACTTCAGAGCTCACTCCTTGAGCTTTATCAGTTTGGAGCTGCTGCTTTTCATATTTCTTATATCACTGGTTTAGGTAGCAGGAATGCTTGCTATTGTCATGATATCAAAATTATTACTGAAATCCATGAAAATTTTACCTGAAGAACGGCAACAAAAATTTGGTCCAATGCACAGAAACAATTTATTCTGTTTCTTCCTTCTATACTAATTTCTTTCTCTCATTTTTAAGATTAGTATCTCATAGATAATTAAAACAGTCTTTTTTTGGTCTGTTTCAATCTCATTTTAGCCACTGAAAGCACAGTTGCAGTGTTAATAATGTTTGAAGAATTACTCCTTACGTAGTCTTGCTGTTTCCTTTTAACTTATCCTGTACCACTGTATATTGAAGGCAATATTATGATGCATATATCTCAGTATCTCAAAATAATTTACCCTCTATATTATTCTGTTACCACTCTTCATATTTTTTCCTCATTTATTAAATAAAACCCTTTAGACTCGGTGAAAGACGCTTCATTCATCACAAGAAAATGATGGTTTGGAAATCACATGTGGAGAATATTGATATTACTATACTTTCTAGGCAGTAAAGTTGTTGGAAATTTGTCTGTTAATGGGATTGTGGTGTCATTCCATTTATTCTGGTATCAATAGTATTGATTTTCTTTTAGGTGATTTGTACCTTCATCTTTTTCATAAAATCTGTATTTACAAAACAGATCCTTTTTGTGTGGTAAGAAGGCTATTTTTCTTTCCTTATTTTTAGGTCTATGTAAGCAATTCAAATTATAATATTTAGGTCAGTTCAGATATGCACATGTGCAAGAATCAAATAATAAAGGTGCTATGCAATGAAGATACATATTTAATAACATTATTCAGTAAAGGTCTGATTTTATCAAAAATATTGTATATTGGTATGTGTCCAAGAAACATAAATTTATTCAAACAGATTTGGCATCAGCTGTGTCATGCCATTGTGTTATCATGATGCTGTCATTCATTTTGAGGTTTTTTATTATTTGCCCATACGTCACTACCAACTTCTCTAAGGGAATTTCCAAAGAGTTCATATATAGCCCATCACAATAATGGTAAATTAGCTAAAAATTTTGCATGAAAATGGTGAACATGAAGTACTATGCCAGACACAGAAATTAATTATGTAGGCTTAACATGTCCAAACATCACTAGTCTCTAATTTTTAAGTAATTGGGCCTTTTCAGCTTTCAAAATTCCAAAAGGGAAAGTGAAAGCAAAAGCAAAGCTTATCTTTCACTTAAAACCATGATTTTTGGTTTTGGATAAAATTCAATCTGCATTCAGTCAAAGTGTTTTGAATGCTCACAATGCTGATGAGACAGCTAAATGAAAGATGTTAATATTTATTCACATCTACATTTGCCAAGTTTTAGCCAAATGCTTTTTTGCACAGCATCCAGTGCAAAGGGATATTGACATTGCATATGAAATCAGAGCACTAATATAACAATACTCCCATCCCCCCTTCTCCCCCTCCCCCCCAACCAGTAACAAAATAATTATCATGTATATTTCAGGCCTAAAATCAGAAC
>WTXV02031891.1:3635-23690 GCA_009823435.2 Nymphicus hollandicus
ATTTTATACAAGAAGAACGATGCAAAAAAATAAATTTTTTCCTCCCCCCCCCCCCCCCCCCCCCAAGGGAAACATCCTAAAAAAAAGCCACACATTCCAAGTCACTTTCCATCTGTCACAAGCTCTACCTGTGTCAATGTTTCCATTTTCAGTGGCAGCACTGGTGGGGCCAGGGGAACTAGGGATCTCCCCATTTTCACAGATCTCAAGACAACCAACTGGTATTTAAAGCTGCACTGAGAATAGTATCCTAAATGGATGTTTTGGATCATAATATAAATGCATAGCAGCATGCACATCTCCATGGGGCAAAACGCTAAGTCTGTCAACATCTGCTGCAGAAAACCTGACTTTGGGTAGGTAGTGCATCCAGAGATGCACTTACCACATGATGTGAATTAAAACTATTAAAATGCATAGAGCACAATACAAGAACGAAAACAAATGAAGAAGGACAGTGTTGAAGCTAGAAGATCAGTTTTACATTTTTCCAATTGAGTTCATGCTCACAATTCTAAAACACTTGCCACCAAACGAGTCATACATACTGCTGGCAGACAGACACTGCCTTCAGGACACTACTTCTATTTTTAATTTCTAGGGCATTGCTCTATCTAGTATGCAGGCAAGGAGGGAGAAATTCCTTAAATGAAAACCTAGTGAAGACTAAAGCCATTTAGCATTAAAATGATTTCTGATTGTAGCAAGGAGGAGATGATACATTTCGTTGAAAAATAACTTAATTGCCTGCATAAGAGCTGGAAGTAGTCATCTGCTTTTACAAACATCCCCACCACATGAAACTAGCTGGCTATATTTGACACAGGAACATCATGATGTAATTTTTCTGCTGCAGTTGCATGGCATGTAATGAAAGCTGAACTGTAATTATTCATTATTCAGCACCTATTTGGATAACATGGCCACAGTACTGAGTGATGAAATATTGCACAACCTCTTCAAGATTACCCAAAGCATACTTGGCACAAGCATTCCTGGCAGGAGGGAGATCAATTCTCCTTTAGACTGGAGCTGACCCATGGAGAACAATTGCTCAGAAGATTTCATTCACTGATCATCAAATTATATCTAAAGTAATCATTAAGGAGACTCTATGCTGAGACAGCAAAATGTACGCTCTTTTCTCTCTCCACAGCTCAACCCTTATTGCTCTCCCTGCAATCATCTGTACTTACAAAGAGATGCTGACATGCAGTGCAAATGGGAAAAATCCAAACACTTAGAGTGAGTTTTATATGAGTTTTATTGAAAAAAAACCCAAACATTTAGCCTCTCACCAAATATCTCCCTATGCATACAGAGACTTCTTGGTTCTCCCATGGGGATGGGTACAGCCCTCTGCCTAGGTGAAGGACAGTTACAGGTATGCAGAGGGCAGGCAACAGCAGCAGGGTTCAAAAACCACTCAATCCATGCAAGCTGGGTGCTGCTTCTAGTAACAGCAAAGGCAGCTTCACCTTATAGGAAAACTCCTGCCAGATCCTTCAAGCCCAGTGATGCGAAAAGTTCACGTGGTGAGAGATGCACTTCTGACCACAAGAAAGCTGTGAAATATTTTAAAGTTTCCAGTTCCAAGTAGCATTTCTGGAGCAGCCAGATGCTGCGAGGAAAGCAACTAAACCTGTGACACAGATACAGCCAATGTCCAATGCAACTCCAAGGAAGTCCAAGCAAGCTTTTATTTTCATCCTGGTTTTACAGTTAATACATCTTTTAAATAAATAAATAACTAAATAAACAAATCTTAATTCCTTTACAAAGTAGACAGAGCTTTTTGAATTTTTAAATTTATTAGGAGAGTATTTTTTCGTCTAACAACTTATAGACTGTTTGTAACAAAGCTTCAAATAAAAATCAAAGTAATGGTTCATTATCTGCTGTAAATAACAAATGATCTACTACCTCAGAGCCTTCACTGAACACTGGTCTACTAAAATCTTGGGCAAAGAGCCAAATTCCGGATTTGTTAATATGCATGTGCCTCTCACCGACTTTAGCGTGAGCCACGTGAATGAATCTGAAAGCTGAACTTGGCTCTAATTCATGCTTTAAGCCTAGCAAACTGGCAATAATCAAATTATTTGCTCCATTTTTGCCTTGTATTTTTAAAAAGAAATATTTACAGCAAGATTGGGTAAAAGAAATAGAACACAAACAGAAATTCCCAATACACAGCTCACTGGCCTTATGCACCTCTAGTAAAGTCAAAGGGCTAGATAAATTTTGGATAAATTAGAATGTAGTTTCTTGCTTTTTCTTTCATATTTTCTGTTCTGTGCTGGATATAACTTAAAATGCATATTTATTGCATGTAAGAATAAGGCAAGTAATATAAAACAATTCACTTGGCTTCAGTTGAGTTCAGTTTTACTTACTGCATAGAATCATCAGTTTATTAAAAGGAGAGGCCCACCAGTCAAAATGACTGACCCAGGCAGAACAGTGGGAGTGATTGACAGACAGCAAAAATAGAAGGGATAATACAGAAACACATGAGGGTCAGATGGAACAAGAGCAACTTGTCCAGTAAAAGGGAGAGGTAAAATAGAAGGTACGAGAGGCAACTCAATTCCCTGAACTTCGGACTTTAAACTGCATTTCTCATATTGTTGTTATATGAGAAAATTTACTCCCTTAAGTGTGCTTTAGGTTCTTCATATAAACACTTATCTAACAGGACAAATACACTGCTACAAACAGCCACAGAAACCAGATATAAGTATGGGATTGGGATTCCTGTGATAACGGCTGTGGTCTGAATTAGGACTGCATGCTCTGTGTCCTAGAAGGCAAAAAAGCCACACATATGTTTTAACACAAATATCATATCTGTATTTCATTAGTTTCAGCAAGAGTCAATATTGTAGTTTATTAAACCTACCACACTTGTTATTTGCTTGTTGTTTGTTAAACTAAATTAATAACATTTCTTTGATCTACTGCAACTTTTGTAATAAATCTGACAGTTCTGCACTACTGCCATTCACATTTATCTCAATGGGTAGCTTCAAATTACTACCATTGATTTCTAAATAAATCTATTTTAAATCACCCGCCATTTAACGTCCCCTTGAGGAAGTTTTGGCCCATAAAAAACACAATTAGTCCTGATTAATTTATAGAAACTAATTTAATTGAATAAGTAATGAGAGTTGCTTTTCCCAGTTGGCTAGGAAAAGTAAAACAAAATATGCATATGCCCCTTGAGACGATGCAATAAAAATATTTATAAGCTAGGGATTTCTGATTTTGCTATATACAGTGGAAATTAATATTTCAACTGCACCTTTGCATTTTTTGTGTAATACTAGAACAACCCTGCAGATGACATAATTATTACAAAAAAATATTTAAGTGAAGATCAGTAGGATTAGATCTGGAATTAGTCCAACCTTTGAAATAGAACAGCACCTTTTCTTGAAAGCAGAACAACCGTGTAAGATGGACCAAATGGCATATATCTTCCTCACCAGCACCAAAGGCACCTAGGTTTCCTATCACTGATCCAAACCTCTCAAAAAATTACAAATAGTTTTTTAACATTTATCATAAGCAGTTTCTTCCTTGCTTTTAACAGTACTTCACAGCAGAGACAAATATAGCTGAACTGAGATTGGCTGCTTCCATGAATTCTGCTTCATGACTATATTTACAAAAGTGAACTTGTGGAAGATGCTTTAAAAATCAAAACTACTAAAGCAGAGCTTAATATAACTGAAACAAATTGGAAAAAGGTAACCCCTTTAAGATGGTAATTTTATATGTGCTGCACCAGACAGGAAGAAAGGACACAAACCATTTGCTAACCTTGTTTTCCGATTGATCCATTCATGGTCATTTCTCAAGTTGAACCAAGCCTCTGGATTCCAACTACAGTGTGTTATAATTGGTTCTAAGTCTGCTTCTTATGGGAAGGAAAGGTCCCTCTTTACCACTTTTACTGATTTGCTTTCCTGCTGTCAGCATCTCTAATTCCTACATCTGCAGCTTTCTGCTTCCCCCTTGTACTCCTGAAGCTTTCCCTGCCTGAACAAGCTCATTGCTCCCAGGGAAAAACAGTCTCCCCTTGCCTCAAAGGGCCAAACTATCTTAACTACCCAAACTACCCCAGGCTGGACTGCACAAAATAGCTCCCTGCCTCCTTTCCAGCCATACCCTTTCCAACAACTCATAAAATACAAGTAGTAAATTGTAAACAGATATAACCAGTATTTCTACCATCTATTACCAAAGATAGACATTTCTACAGTCAAATGTTGTAATTTAACTTAGAATTACCTGTTTAGTTCCAAGTTATTTTAATTCTTCATGTGTTATGAGTGATTGAGAATCTATTCCCCATTCCCAGTGAGAACATTTTTCTTCGACTTCTGCATTTTTATAAAAAATAAAGTCTGATAACTAAGGCCAAATATTTTGGTCTGAAAAAAAAATTAAATACTCATTTTTAAAAGAAACAGCTAAGAAATATACCCAGAAGTAACCATTTACAGTGTTCCCCACCTCCATTTCCCTCCTCCAGCCTGAGGAATGGCTTAATGATGATACATCCTCTCTCTGAGCAAGCCTAACTGCTCCCAAATGTAGGAAGATCATCCCCTGCCCCCTGCCTCAGGTTTTAGCTACCCCTCAGGTGGATATGCAACTAGTTAGCTTAAAATTATCTCTACCAACTACTGATGGGAACATAACTGTGACAGCCTGGAGTTCAACACGGGCTCCAAAACTTGCCTAAAATAAGTGGCTAATCCAAGCAGAGCTGTGTGTTGCCATAGCTACACTGTTATTACTCAAACTATCTGGTTTAAAGTTAGCAACACTGTCCCCACTAGCTCCAGTCCCACCTATGACTGCTGTGGTGACACACAGTCTAATTATTCAAAACACACAGGTCTCCCACAAGGAGTAATTTTCACAAGACCTACAGAAACACACAGCTCAGTTCCTCCTTTCCTCCCCACCCATCTGCCAAAGCAGCAGTCATTTCCTTAAAAACACCCTACTGAATTTCTAAAGATGGTGTGCATGTATAAATAGAAGTGGTGTGGCATGATGAGATCCCAGGGAATACATTGGCTACCTTCAGCTTGCAACACAGAAGAATGATAGTCAAACCTAAGAGAAGGACAGAGATCTACACTCAAACTTACTCCCAAATTATGGGGGAGATACTCAAGAATGACAAACTTAACAAATAATTAGAAAACATGGGAGATTTTTTTTTCCAAAAGCAGAGTGCAACAGCTCATTCCCAAGGGTCAAAAGAAGCTAGCTGCCTACCTTCTATAATGGAAAACTATCCCAGGGCTATTTTTGTAACCTATAACTTCCATTTAAACTAATTATCTGGTCCATAGATCTAGCTCCCTTTTAACTCTCATTGATTAATTCTACCCATCTCAAAAAAGAAAAAAAAAAAAAAAAAAGGGGGCAAAAAGAAACCCCAAAACAACCCATACAAAACCTTTTCTGCAGGTGTTAATGATACTAAAGGACTTTCCTTATTTTGAATTATCCTAAATTTACACTGAATCTTCAGGATGAAGATTACTAGTAATCACTTCACGAACAACTGTGTAGTGGCACAAACAGAATTTATTAGATCCATGTGCTCAAAGGCACCACTTTCTGTACCATTGCAACACATGAACTGCAGAGACCCAGACAGCAACTAGCACTGTTCAGAAACAGTAACCCCAACACTGCAAAATCAATTAGAAGAACCAAGTAAGAGGCAAGGACACTGCTGAAACATCAACTTTCCAGTAATTTTATCTCTGATCCAACAGCTATGTGTAAGCCCAAGTCCTCCATATAAGCTCCTTTACGGCAAATAATCATACTCTGTACAGGGGTGTGATAATACTTCTAAGAAGTGAGGGGAGAAATATTTCTGAAAACACAAAGTTGAACCCACTGAGCATTAGAAACTTTGGAACCTACATAAAAACTGTACAGCACAAACTGTACAGGCTGTAGAGTGGGCACCATGTTGCACTAGTGGGGATGGCTGCACCTCCCAGCTGGTACTCTTGCAGAGCCGTACCTCTTCCCTTAGTCTTTCTGTGTTTTAACATATGAGCCCCTATTCATTTTCCCTGTACATATTTGTAATACACGGTTTGTAATACAGGATGTTGAAACATAGCCAATATTTACACAGTTTTTATTTCTGCCTCTGCAGAACAGGAGCTGATAAGCTACTTTTTATTTCAGGTTTTGTTACTTGTAATTTCACACAGTGTAGATAAAACTAATCTATATGCCATGCAAGAAGCTAGGTCAGATAACAAGAAACCCTTAGCTATTAGAGTGGCAGCATTATGTAAGTATCCAATGATGCATTTTATTGTCTAAGCTGGTCTCCTGCCAGAATGGTAATATTCTTTTTTCAGGTGATCTGCATAAGGGTACTAAATAATTAGAGATGGATGTGCACAAGAAAGTATCAAGTAATCACTGCAGTAAGTTTGCAGTACAATGTGCATTCTTACCTTGTTAGTCAAGGGCACTTCTTCCTCAACAGGTACATGTGATGCAGCTGAGAAACTAGGAGCAGAAAAGGCAGTACAACCTCTTATCCAGAATCTCATACAAATTCAAGTAAAAGAAGGTACAGTCACCATATTCGCAGCTCAAGTTCACTATGTCACACTCAATATCACACAGCAGGTCTTAAGATGGCAGGAAATAAATTACTACTTTCCATTCACCAAGCCTGGATGTTCTAGCGTTGCCTCAAGAGAATTTTCTAGCTTGTCATGCCAGTCTGAAAGTGGCATACTATCAAGGGGTTTGATATCCAAGCAATCCCATTTCTGCCTTTTACAATACCTTCAACTTTGACTTCAAAACATCTGCACTGACAAGTCACATTCTTAATCTTTCTTATTACTTTTTAAATATTCATGTCTTTAGTCACACTGCCATCAGCACTCTACACTCAAATTCCAGCAGCAGCAACTACACATGAGCCACACTGAACACTGCCATCATTTTTTGCACGCAGATTTCCAAGTTTTATTGGTTTATGGCTTCTAAAAACAGAGGGTCACTACTCTTTCAAACAGACCTCAATCTTTTATTATCAGTGGGCCTCTGGTAGTCTCTAAATTAGCTTGAGCATCAACCTCCTCCAAGAGAGAGTCAATTCTAGACAGCGACAATGCAGACAAACTGCACTGAACAGCAAACACACGGGAGAAGGGCAACAGTCATGACTGACTGCTTGACCCTGTAAAACCAGGCTGCTACTGCCATCTGTTACTGTGACAGAGGTTCAAGTACAGAGGACAGCAGATATTGCTGAGAAGAGCCAAGAAACAGGAGCCACTGCTTAATCCTGCTCTTTCGCCAGCAACAGCAGTGCTAGCATCTTTTCCACCTTTTTCCTCTTAGTCCCCTTCCACCTTTTTCCTCTCCTAGTCCCCAGCACAAACTACCAAGCCCTGGCCCATCTCTGGCCTTTCATCCCCGGGATAGCTGAATCACAGCATCAGAATGCCAGCATTCAGGTACTGCCTTCTCTTCCTCAGCCTGGTGTCTCAGACCTTTTATTTTTATCCTTTCTTTCTTCCTGCCCTTTAGCTTATACTTTTCTAAACAGGTTTGCCCCAAAACTCAAAGTGGCAGTAAAAAACCACTTGCCTGCAATACCACTGTCCATTCCGCTGATCTTTTCCTTTATGTTGTGCTTGCCTATACCAATTGGTCTATAAGCCACTTGAGATAGACTGACATATAACATTAAGATTTTGTGCACTGATTAGATTATCACTTAATTCCCACAAAATTGCTGCTGCTATTAGATTTCATACAAGTATTCATATGCATATATGTATATTTATTTTACCTTAAGTGGAATGAGACAATATAAGTAGAATTTTTTTAAGCCTATTTTCTGAATAGCAGCAATTTTGGTTTTCTAAATTACGCTCCTTTCTTTATTCAGACCAACTTTTCCTACTTTCCCGTAAAGATGATCTAACCTTTCAGATAAAGTGCTGATGCTTCCTAAAATGCACTAAGAACAGGCCAACAGACATGATCTTGAAGACTGTTATTTCTAACTTCATTAATAGTGTACTGATATTCAGGCGTTAGCATTTGTTTAAGTGTTCTTGTGCTAGAAGTTGCTGGTGGTTGTCAGTGAAAGCTGGCACTGCTGCTATGATAGGCTTACACTAAAGCTGGCTCCACTTTTTTGACAAGC
The DNA here is from genome assembly GCA_009823435.2 of Nymphicus hollandicus. NCBI lineage: Eukaryota > Metazoa > Chordata > Aves > Psittaciformes > Cacatuidae > Nymphicus > Nymphicus hollandicus. The sequence continues at coordinate 11,869 of WTXV02031891.1, forward strand.
TTTTGTTATTTCAAACACTCCCGTTACGATATATCAGCCAAAATCAAGCCCAGAGTAGTGCTCTAACACTTTATATTCCTTGATGAGGTAAATTTCTTTAACTATCATTTCAGACTACCTGTGTGTTTCTGTCCTGCCATACATTATATGCAGGATTGATAATGCTAGCTTAATTGCTCAATGGTGCCTGATCAGGAAACAGCAAAGGCTGCCAAAGCAGCTTTCAGCTGGCAGACAGCTATATGAGGGAACTGAGCACAGAGCAAGCATCAATTACTGCTCTTTAATCAATCCTGATCTTCTCATCAATGCAAGAGCTGGGCCAAATTCACTGTCAAAATATGCCTGCTATCAACAGTTATATAGAAGAGAAACTTCATACAGATCACCTGACCTAGTCTCAATAAAATAAAATGCTTTACAAATAACCCACAATAACAATTTAGAAGATCACTGTATGCCTCTCATGTCAGTTGCTAAGGCATAGTCTTTCAGAAACTACCTAGTTATCCTTTCACTGATCAGATAGCCAATTTCAGAGTAATCATAAACATAAAGAAAAGAACAAACCAAAGGCAACCAGAACAGCACAAAGATTCTTCTATAGCTGTTATGCTAGAGAGTAACTTCACTTCCACAGCCCCTCCATTAGTGATACTGGACTTAATACTCCTTTGCAGTAACTGGAGAAAGTCAGAAGTCATGAGGCAGCACCTTGGTTTTTATACTTACACATTACAAACTAGAAAGGCTTAATGATCTAGAGCATCCAGTCTGGCCATGTCACCTTGCTGCATTGGTAATATCTGGGTAAAATTTTCTTCAATTTCCTTAAAAAGTCATGATTACATGAATCTCTAGTTAAAACAAATCAATATTTATGTCTTCAGGGAAAAAGCCTAAAAGGCTTTAACACATGAAATATTAAGCAAAAAACCTAAAATGTATTTTGGAGAAGGAGCTGTCAGCATTACCAAACTATGCTTCCCAAGATAACCTGCCACAAGTCAGTCAAGTAATATTAACAAAACCAGACCCAAAGGTTTAAATAAATTAACCAGCAAGTTTTAGAGTCTTCTTTTCAAAGGCTGACAGTGATCAGGGCTACAAGCATTCAGCACTACCCTCATCCATGACCAGTTCTTTAAAAGCACAGCCATTAAATGAAGAGCACTTCATTTTCTCTAAAGGTGCAACCTGCTTATTTCTGATTAAAATTTAGATCTTTTTTTTTGAGGTGCTGAAACCCTAATCAAGGCTGTTTTACAAGCCTTCATTCCTTTTTCTCACATTCACACCTGGGTTTTCATAAGCATCCCACAAGTACAATTGTTTCTGCATTTTGTACTTCACAATATTACAAGTCTACTACAATACATGCTTTTGACAACAGGGATATAGACTGTTACATTGTGCTATTTATATTGTTTTAAGTGCATTCACCCCAGACACCTTCTTAGATTTGTTAATTCCTTAAATCTTTAAAGAACATATTATATGCATGACAGTTACACTGTGCAATTTCCTCCTCCTTAAATAGAGCCACATGCCAGTGTGGCTATCCACTTCATTTTGTGGTTTGGTTTTTTTTGTTGGATTAGTGAGGGGTTTACTCATTCTGAACCATTATTTCATTCTTTTTTCACCGTTTTCATTACTTCATGCTGAAATACTAGCTGGACTAACACCAGTGACCTGAACATAGCCAAATATCTCCAAAAGCATTCTTAAGGTAGCTTAAATAAGTATGAGTACATCACAGGCAAGGATGAAGAGATATCACAGAAGCACTGGTAAATTAATTTAGAAACAGCATAACAAGTGAAAAGTAAGGGCCCTGCTACACAGACTTCTTTAACACCAAAGCAGCATCCAAAGGACAACCAGTTGGATGATATATGGGCTCAGAGCAACCTCAAACACCAGTGAAATTAGAGCAACTCATCTGTTTATTCAGCTCTTCCAGACAGGGCATGCTGAACTATTTAAGTAGTTTCTTTTTAAAGGGGCATTTTCTTGCAAAGTGCTTTCACTAAGACTTCAGGATAACTTTAGAATTACCGATTCTCTCTGTCACTGGCAGGAAACAAAAAATACCGGGGAATATAGAGAAGCTCCTGTGCCCCAACTTACACTGTACCCTCAAGAACTAAGTTAATGGAGTGAAAAAGACAGGGATGGCATTTGCATTGGTGGCAAATATTTTCAGCATCCTCAATTAGGATACAGGGAATATAATCAGTTATGTTGCATTTTGAATAAAACTAAACTATTAAGAGTTAAAAGGACAAAACTAAAAATTGCTGATTGAGATAAATTTCAAATCAACATTAGACTCTAGATTTTACCTGAAAGTGATAGGCAGTTTAATCCTTCTGAATTCATAAAATCCTTCCCACCTCTTGCATCACTCACTTTTTGAGATCTGCAGCACAAATGAAAAAGTACTAATGCTCTATGTGATTCGGCACTTCCTAAATATGATCAGTTTAAACCAGCACTTTAAAGCAGCAAGTGAAAATTATTATCTGGCATCTGCCACTTAGTAGCCTGTGATATACACCAGTAGTTTTACTGTGGTCTTAAATGAAAGTGTAACCAAAAAGCAAATGCATCAGAAATGGAGATACCTTTTGTCTTCCAGTACTCTGGTCTAGTACCTGTGCTGAAGCCCAAGAAAGGTTTATATGTATGTGCATACATATAAAAATGTGTGTCAGTTTGTGGTTTTTAACTAGTTTATGTAAGGAGAATGTAAATGTGAACTCACCAGTTGGTCATGATGAGCTTCAGCCTGCACTAACTTTCAAAAAAGCTTTCCTATTATCTTACCTGGGCACACAAAAAAAACCCTAGAAAGATTGTATGATATAATCACAATTTACTGCAAAGGAGAAGGGAGGGAAATCACTAAAAAAAAAAAAAAAAAAAAAAAGAGTGCTCTGTGTGTCTTTCAAAGTGCAAAGAAATTGCCTCCATTGTTTGATTCTAGCTTGACTGTTTCCAAATAAAATTTTATTAGAAATACTTCCTCTCCAACAATACATATGTATAGGTGACACAAAGAGATGGTGATCTCTCACACACACACACCCCTCCCTCTTTTGTCACACACATATACACCTCTTCTTTTTGTTCTATTTTCAGCAAATAAATAATTCCGTTATGTAAAGCCAGAGATGTACAATGCCAGTCATTCAAAAAGGCTGCAGTCTTTTAAACTTTTTTTTTTAATTCAAACAAAGTTGAGCTGTGATCATTGAAAAACAGGATCAAAGGGAAAGGTCTTTGTAACTTTGCTCATTTGCTTGTTGGGTTTGGTTTGGTTTCTCTTTTTAAAGAAAAAAGAAATCGTCTTTATTTTGTACAACTACACTTAAAAAAAGCAAAGAGAAACCATCTTTTTCTTCAGCTTTCTCTTCCCAAAAATTTTCAAAAGACATTTAAACATGATGTCACAAAGCCCGACTTCAGAAGAAACTAAGCTAGCTAGTAGAATTAGCTTTTGTCTTTATAGAAAGGAATACCCCACATGTTATGTAAGTATAGTATACATATAACTTGCACATACGCATTTTTTTATATATATATATATATAAAGTCAGCATATATACATGAATATAAAGCAAGTGTGTGTGTGCAGCTAGGCTGATATCCCCATGCTCATAAACACACCTAAGGATCATTACTCATATTAAGAGCAGCTGAAACAAAAGTTCCACATTTGCAGAATCGCCTTAAGGAGGTGTCCTATAAAGGAATTCTGTTCATCTCCCATGCCCTCATTTTGCCACAAACAGTTGCTGTGACAAGAGAGGAGGTCCACTTGTTCTAAAGTATAATCCACTTGCCAAACATGAGAAGAGCCAGAAACTGTCTACTAATTAGTCTGGCTAAATGTTCATACCAGAATCAGTTTACACAAGCTCACAGGTGCTGAAAGAGCTGGAAGCATTATCCAGCTGCCTCTGAAACAGGTGACTGTCAAGATGAAAGAGGCTTCCATCTAAGCGATGCAAAGCAGTATTTGGCACATTGCATACACACACACACAAAAGAGAATCACCACCACTGTCATCTAGATTTTGAGATCACTTTCATTAGAACATATGCTATATATCTGGCTAAAATGCAGCACACTTTGTGAATGCATCTTCTCAGTTCCCCACAGCTAAAAATTCAATAGCCTGCACTCATGACAGCCTTCACAGAAAAGCTGAAGTTCAACAATCATCACACTGAACTTCCCTTTGAACAGGGCATGACATAGCTCTAATTGTCTAAACGTCACACTACAAAGCCCCTAAGATTATCAGAAACCCTTCTGTGTAACAACACAGAGTCCTCACTAGCAGAGTCACGTGTCTTAAAATGAAAATTGTTGAGTCTTCCACTTCATAATCCTTCCTTCTTTGTTTGCTAGATATTCATAAAGTCCTTGCATCCCCCACTGTGCTCCAAGAACAATTCCAAAATTTCCAAGATCAAAAAAGTAATCTTTCATAACGAGCACATTGCTCTTGAAAGGAGATTCATTCAGGTCATGTTGCAGCTGTTCCCTTCCTTTTTTAATTAAGAACAAAACCAACCAAACAACAGGAGACATATAAAGCATAGCTTTATTTGAATTCACGTTTTCCTGGAAAAGTTCTGTTAGAAAAAAAAAAAAAAATCTTTATATTAAGGACATAACCTCCTCATGAAACTAACATTGTAGAGCATTCACAAGTTCTGTAATAATTCCTAATAATATAATCTCATTTAATAAGGCCTATTGAATTTTAGCAATAATAGACATATTTGATATTTTACACATCCAAGACCTTCTATCTCAACATAAGGAAAAAAAACCCCAAAACTCTGTTTCTTTTACCTGAAGGGGCTAACTTCCATCAGCATCCCATTTAACAAGCTATAGGAATGCTCACTGGACAATTGAAAAAAACATCGATATCGCCACTCATTAAGAGGCAAGTCCAACATACTCTTCAGACAAGTCTTCTAGAAGTGTATCAAGTGAATGTCACTATAGTTTTTAGTTATGTCTACAAATTGAGAAGTTGGAAAACAATATGTATAAAGATTGTATAGAGCCAGAAAGCAGTCCTCCTACAGATCCAGCCCTTGTTAAGAACAAAGATTCCCACTGAATGGGGCATGAGAGAAACAGCATTATTAGAGAAGCAACAGCGTTACCCTATGAAGTAGAAAGGACAAATGAGAGAGTTGGGGGCATATATTTATTTGACCAATTTTATCTTTGCTTAGGAAATTCTTGTACCCAAGTCTGGTTTTGAATTTGATACAGATTTACAAGTGTGTTACATCACCCTTTATATTTATCACCATTTATATATTTTTCCTCAATCTCAGACCAAAAATCTAGATATCATTTTGCTTGAGTCCACTGAATAAACAGAGAGAACATAGAACTTGGCACTTGTTTTTTTTCTCCTCTTCAAAAAGTCAGTAACTCAGCCTCTTACATTTCCACAGCACCTTTCACAGCAAAAATCTCGAATTACTTTATAAACTTCAAGTATCATCCATCTTGCAGAAAAGCCTTCTACAGGCAGGAACCCGGCCAGACAGTTACTACACCTCTCAAAAAAGATTAGAGCTTAAGAATTACAGAGCAAAACACTGTGCCTCTTACAAGTATATACTCTTGCAGCTGGAAAGAGCAGCTATTCAAGTATCAAACACTGTCCCAGAACCTTAGTCTCTTCTATAGAGGTGTTTATTTTTACTAGCTGAGGTTTTCATTACCAATACTCATCATTCCACAAACATTAAGACAGGCACACACACTTCTGGTGGAGCTATTCGTGATTCACCACCACATACATACTTTCCACTCAGAAATGCTTGTTGGTGGGGCTCTTGTGACTCACCTCCAACGCACTTTGTTCCCCATCATCACCATCCCTTGGTGGAGTGTTGGTGATTCATTAATGCCCATCTTAAGCAGTTTGCCAGATGACTATATAGTTACTTCTGCTTGCTGAATGAAAGCGTTCTTCCACACCAGTTTGTATCTCTAGTAGGTAAGCTCTGAAGACAAAGCTGTTCCATTACTGTTGCCATGAGTTAGTTCCTTCCTAGTTTTGCCTTGTCCTACTATTTCCTGGGGGCCAATGAAACACCTTTCTTTAGTATTTAATTCCTCATTTTCCATATCATCAGGTAAATACAGGCTACTAACAAAATGAACACTTCAGAAAACTTAAGAGTTCTGTGAAGCCCCTTTCAGACAGCCCATAAGGCTGAATCCCAGAGCCAGAAAAAATTATCTTAGCTATAACATTACAAAGTTAATGATGCTAACGATAAATTCAGCAGTACACAATTTGGGATCTGTGACAATAGACTAATCCCTAGCACAGATTATTCTTAGTTGTCTATTAGGGATAGCTACTGTTAAACAATAGGAAAGAAACTTGATTTAGGGACCACAATTTTAAAAGAAACAACCACAAGAAAAAAAACACAACAACAAAAACGAACACATCACCAAAACAAACAAACAAACAAAAAACCAAACACAACCATACCGCAACACACACACCCTACACAAACCCCACAGACAAAAAAAAAAAAATCCTAGGAAGTTCTGCAAAAAAACATCCTGGAAGAAAACTACAAGTCACTCAAGAGGCAGAAGCAAAGGACACACCTACAGAACACTTAATGTTAAAAACCAGAAAGTCCTGCCCATAAACTACACCATACATATAACAAGAATTATGCTGTTAGTAGCCAATATTGATGCTGTTACAGATTTTCCTTACTACCCCACTTTGTAGCCCAAGATCCAAAATTTGTAATTTTTCATATTTTTGCCAATCAATTGAAGATATAAAAGGTGCTGAAAACTCCAGAAAGGAAAGGAAAAATAGGCCTGTAGCCATTTCTTTATATGTACAAGAAAGATTTTTTGGACTCCAAATTACTAGCAGAGATCACTTTCCCCCAGTATCCTGTCCCAAGCTTTCCCCTTGCCCTGTGTTTCATATACAATATGAAAAAGGGCCTTCATATACAATAAATAAGTTAAACACATAGCTATTAGTTATGCAAATCCTTTCAAAAATGCTTTTGTTTATGATTTTCTATGACATACTGTTTATTTTATTCTCAGTTGTAAAAGTGAAACTACATATCAAATCTTTAACACCCTATTCTAATTCTGCCATATTTGAGGTTGAAACCTCATCAGTCACCAGTGCTCTCCTCGCTCATTTATGCTATGAAAAGAAGTCTAATCAGGTAGCACGTTTTGTGCTGCTGCCCATGGCAAAGACTTCCAGCCCATGTATGGATTTAATTAAAAATAATAGTTATATCATATCACTTTGGCTGTGGTCCTCCTTATGTCCTTTAGAGAGAAATTGATGCCATTTAAGTAACTTAATACCTTTGTCTTTTCCATTACCTACCAATTACTCATAGCTTAGATTATCAATTACTTCTACACACATACATATAAAGAGATCTTCTCTACAGCTCTGAAATGCTACGACTCTCTCAAAAACTTCCAGTTTGTTTCCAAAAAGTAGGCCAGCCTACAACAGCAGATAGAAATGCATGCTGCCTGGAAAAAGTCCAGTACCTGTTACTTCCATGACTTCAAGGAAGATCATTTATTTAGAAGTGGCTTGCACTTTTCCTATTACTGCTAATTTATTTTCTCATTAAGTTTGCACCTATATATTCAAAATTAGTGATGTATCATGGAGGCAAAAAAAGAAGCATAGCAACACAAATGCTTATGCTATATTCTGCAAATTAACCTATCACTTTGAAACAGGGAAATGCATAGGCATGTACGTAGAGAGGGCTTCTCTGTGTGTGGTTTTACATGTTTTGTGTGTTACGATCATACTGGTTTCTACAATGTATAAAGCCTTGTATCTAGAGACTAGCATCCCTGTAAACAAATTGCTCTTCCAAATCACTAGACCCAGCCACTGCACCTTGGAGGGTAAATGTATCAGTGACTGCAGACAGTAGAAGAGTTGTCAGCAGTGTGACTACTGTGTGGAGGGAAACACCTCACACATCCCTCTAACTACAAAACTACATAGGAAACTACATAGGTTGCAACTGGAAAAATATCCTAAAATAAATAATCCATAAGAAATCAAGCAAGAATTAGTGCAGCCCAGTGCCTCAAAAAAAAAAAAAAATTCATCATAGCCAGCATTCTGTGCACACCCTCTGACTCAAACTGGTATCTAATGGAAAAGCATGAGTAAAACCAGTAACCACCTCAAGCGTAATAAGGAAGCAGGCTATGAATTCTTGATCAATTACTCAACCCTCACCAGGATGTGAGCCCATAGCCTCCCCAAACTCATGCCAGAGTGGATGTGGTTTTCCCATTGCATAGATGAACAAAACCCATAACACTTTCAGTCTGTCCTATACGAGTACTTTTTTTTCCCCATTTGGATTCAAGGCGTAAGACTCAAGAGGCTGCATTAATACAGAAAACATTTGTGACAATTTAATAGAGTTAGAAGCAGCATGGCTTTACCTTCAAGCCTCTTGAAAGAACTCCCACCCTTCTGCAACTAGCAGGCACACTTAATCCACAGCAAGCAAAAGTGAGTGGAGTTTTCTAACACAAGGGTGAGTCGCACAACCCAGTGGTAACACCAACCACACACCTGAACCCTGGCTGCTAGTGCCGTTTTAGATGCTGTAGGTTACGCTTTTCAGCATGCAATCGCTGCCCGATCATTAAAAGATCTAGGGCTCTCTATGTAAAATATGTGCAACACAGCACAAAATCAAATGCAAAAGCATGACAGGAAAACAAGAGCACCCTCAAAACACTATGCATTTCTTCCTAAATGGGACTAAGAAAGCTGTGCTTCATCAGCATACATTCTAGCGCCAAATATGTACAGAAAAAAGACAAAAAATTCTGCCTGTAATACCTATATACTTACAGAAAAAAACTTAAGACAGACACAACCATATACTGTGGCACATACATATCCTACAAAGCAACAAGTCCAATATTATACAGCATGTTTTTCCTTTTTAACCCTTCTACCCAATTACTCAACTTCCAGTCATATGTCATATATGAAACCCTTTGCTTCTGCAACTTTTATAACATTACATTCTGAAAGCAAAAATGAGAGACAAGTAAGAACATATTCAAGGAAAGATTAACTAACACTGTTTTCATGCATTAATAACCAAAGGCGGCCAAATACTGTTACTGGTGATTTAGTGTATATAAATTAAGGTTCTAGACAATTTTGACTTTTTCCTAACTACATAATCACAAAAGCTTGAGCACTTATATGCTTTGTAAATGTCCCTTCCCCTGAACAAAACAGTAAATATTTCTAATTTAGTTTTATTCAACCTAGTTATGTCATATTTTGCATGTACAGAAACATTTTAGGCCAGAATTCCTTAGCCTGAACTACACAAGAATCTCCATGAAGCATATGAGAATTTACCACTTAGTACATGTAGAACCAGGCTACACAGGCAGCCCTGTATCACCCATTACTTTGTTTTCATAGCTTTACCCAGCATATCTGTTGTTATGACAGCTGCAAAATCACCCCATTACTCAGCCCTCTTCTCCCTGCTTAGCATTACAGTCCTGTTTGCCTTTTGCATACATCCATTCACACATGTCCTGCTACACTGGCAAACTCTGAAGATCCATATGTGGCACTATTATGTTTTCCTCCCTTCCCTCAGAAGCAGGCTCGCATCAGTCCACCACTTTCCTCTTCAGTATTACCAGTGCTAGTCTGCATCCTTAATATCATTCTTGCTTCAGCTACCAGACTTCTCACAGCTGCCTTTCATCATCAAATCTAACCTGTGTCACTAAAAACTGTCTTTTCCTGCACTAGCAGAAGTCTGGGGTTGATAACACTCCCCTTATTATATACACTGCCTTCACACAGGTTGCTCCCCCTACAATTGCCCTTAGGTGTTGGGTAGTTTAAGTCTTGAAGAGTTACTAAAAAAACTGGCAACAGCATCGCATATACCCTCTCATGACAGTGTGGAACCAGTGGTAGTATCTTCTCTGAATTTGGGATTTAGCAAAAGAAGAAATTAAATTCTTTCAAAAGGTGGAGAATAAAATGGGAAGAGTTTTAGAGTAGAAAAAACAATGTGTAACAAAAAAAAAGGGACAGGGTAAGAACAGGAACCTTCACATGAACAGCAATTACCCACTTCCTTCAGGCAGAGGCTCAGACAGTAACATGCTAATATGATGGAGAAACACAACTTTCGGTATTGTTTAACCTGCGCTGCAGGCTGTTATATTTACTTCCTCAAGTGCATAAGCTAAATGGGGAATTTCAGAGCCATAGTTTAAAATAACTCAAAATGCTTTAGAATATTCATTAGGCAGCTGCTGAAATCCTGTCTCCTGCCCTTCTTCTGATCACTCCGACAGGAAATGCCACTCTGTTAGCTGATACTTCTGCAAAGTTAATGTGAAATTTTATCGACAGCAGACTAGTCAGTGCAAACCTCTGACTCAGTGCTCTTCCTCAGTTTCAACAGCTGCCTCAGTAGCAGGGTAGCAAGGAATCAAACCACAGGTGAAAAACATTATTTCCTTTCCCTGCTGCTATGAAAATCTGATTCCAGCAAAACCAAGACTTTACCCTAAGATTTTTCAAAGGTGGTCCAATACACTTTGCTGCCTAGAAAATGAAGATCTTTACATGGATGCATGTAAATCCAACACCACCATAAGTGCAAGGATAGAGGAAGGATTCTCTTCTAAAACAAACAAGCACACTTAATGTGCTTGATTGTGAAATTGTGAATTTCACAATCTTCAAGAAAAATATATGGAATTCTCTTCTTTGCATGCCATTAGACTTATCTTTTTTATTCGAGTTACTCATTTGTCATGTTACACAATTTTTTCCTCATAAAAAAATTGTTGGAACCTCAAGATGTATTGTATGCCAGAGAAAGTTTAGTATTTACCTTTATATTGCACTGATTAATTAATTTCAGCCCTACTAGGCAACATAAATATTTACTGCACCTGCCCTAAAAATTTAGCCTCTATGGTCATAAGCATCTTTCTTGAGCATAAGAGACAGTGAGACATACAGTAATCCTTAAACTTGCCCATCTGTTGTTTCAGAGAAATTAAAATTGACCAAGTACATCTCCGTAAGAGTCACTTTCAGTTTACTTAAATAATACTAAACAATATACAAAACATCTGGGTGAAAGGATAAAACCATAAATGGAAAAAAAGACTTGAGAAGGATGTTTACACACCACAGTCAATTATGCAGTCAACATGTACAACAGCAGTTTCTCTCTGAACAGTAGCAAAGCTCTCTCTTCACAGTGACACTATACAAATACATAAGATTAAAATAAATGGAAAGGGGGTATTTTATGCAATTAAAGTAAGTCTTTTCAAGAAAACTTGGTACACATACACTTTGTGAGGCATGTCACAGTGCTGGATAGACCTTCCAAAAAATATGGGTCATTCACTAAAGGCTAACAGAGACAGCTTTAAGACTTGGAAAAATTAGCCAACAAAATCTGTAAAACTGAATTTTCACTTCCCTCTAAGTAAAACTTATTAGACAAGTATATATATAGCATATAAACATCTAGAAGATCTGGAAGCAGAGAGAGTCATGAGCCCACAGGCTGCAAGCGTTTCACACTGGAATTGATATGAACTTAAAACACAATGCAAGTCATTATATCAAAATGGCAAATCACAAACACGCCAGCTTTTCACATCCCCTCTTGACATTCACCAATTGCACTTCATCCCTGTTGTTAGT
>WTXV02031892.1:0-19650 GCA_009823435.2 Nymphicus hollandicus
AAAGTAAGTCAGAGCAACTAAGCACTTCTCAGAGAAGCAGTTTTCAGTACACAAATACAAATGCTCTTAACACAGAAGATAGTGGGAAGTATATATAGTAAGAGACCAGCTGGTGACTCACAAATGCTTTGATGATTCAAAATGGTAAGAGTAATAGGAAAAAAGGAACTAGGTCAAATTATTAAGAAAAAGTGAAACAGCAGCACACACACAGAAACAAACTCAGAAAGCTCACATTACAAAATGAGAAAAGGTAATTTACGTAAAGAACAAAACCCACAATTCCATAGATACATTTGTACGAAGAGCAGCAACAAGGAAGAAGTTATTCCAGTACTCAGTGGGAAAGTAAATGGACAGTGCCAAGAAAACAGAAGTGTTCTGTGCCTTTTTGTTTCATTTTTTCACAATGAGGTCAGCTGCAACCAGATAGCAAGCACACCACCAGCAGATAGGGAGCAAGAACAAAAAGCAACAATAATGAAGTGTAAGAATTTATAGAGAAGTTTATCTGTTTTAAATTACAACAACTAGTTAAATTTCCTCCAACAGGTCCTACGCAACCCAGAGTAATCTCTACTGTTACCTCTGAGAAAACACGAAGAACACATGAGAATCCAGAAGCTTCAAATAAAATAAAACAATGCCAACATGCCTACTTTTAAAGAAGAGATACGAAGGGATAAGCTAAAGAAACAAAAAACTAAGTTGACTAGTCAAAATTACCCAGAAGAAAACCCAAAACACTGAGACAAAATATTTTTAGGTGAACCTCTAAGACATAAAAGGATATGATTAACTGTTTACCAAAGACATACAGGTTTGTGCACCCTTCACAAGTTTGCACGTGACACAAAACTGGAAGGAGTGGCTGACAGAGCAGAGGATCATGCTGCCACCCAGAGGGACCTCGACACGTTGGAGAAATGGGCTAGCAGTAACTCATCAAATTCAACAAGAACTGCAAAATCCTGTACCGAGAGAGGAACAACCCCAGGCACCATACATGCTGGGGAACACCCAGCTGGAAAGCCCTTGGCAGAAAAGGACATGAGAGTCCTGGTGGACACCAGATTGATTGAACATGAGTCAGCAACGTGCCCTTGCAGGAAAAGAGGACTAATGGTATCCTGGGCTACATTAGACAAAACCTTGCCAACAGGCCAAGGGAGAGGATCCTTCCCCTCTACTTAGCACTGGTGAGGCCACACCTGGAGTAGTGTGTCCAGTTCTGGGCTCCGCAGTACATAAGAGCCATGGACATACTGGATTAAGTCCAACAAAGGGCCAGTAAAATGATGAAGGGACTGAAGCACATCCCCTGTGGGAAAAGGCTGCGATCTGGGACTGTTCAGGCTGGAGAAGGCGATCTCATCGATGTACATAAATACCTGGAGGGAGGGTGCAAAGAGGACAGAGCCAAGCTGTTTTCAGTGGTGCCCAGTGACAGGACCAGAGAAAATAGGCATAAACTGGGTTCAGACTTAAAGAGGGGAGAATGAAGATGGATAGAAGGAAGAAATTCTTTACTGTGAGTGTGGTGAGACACTGGAACAGGCTGTCCAAGGAAGCTTGTGAATGCTCTATCCCTGGCAGTGTTCACAGCCAGACTGGACAGAGCTTTGGGCAACATAGTTTAGTGGAAAGTGTCCCTGCCCATGGCAGGGGAGCTGGAACTAGATGATCTTAAGATTCTTTCCAACCCTAACCATTCTATGGCTCTTTGATACTGATGCACAGGAGGTGCTGTCTGAACATCGGGAAACACCTTTTTACTCAGAGGGTGACCAAGCACTGCCACAAGTTACCCAGGGAGGTTATGGAGTCTCCATCCTTGGAAATATTCAGAAGTGTCTGGACACGGTCATGTACAACTGGCTCTAGGTGACCTGCTTGAGCAGGTCAGCTCAGGTGACCCTGAGGTCCCTTCCAACCTTGTTGGTCCCTTTCCAACATTCTGTGATTTTGTGATCTAGATCTCCTTCTGAAAACCATAGTCTGTCTTTGCTTTCTTTTGCAGCCTCAAAAGGTCAATACAGCCATACATATAGTTGTAATACTATGAAAAAGTATCAGTGATTAAACTTCAAAGAGAAAGAATTTCAATTAAGAAATGTTTTATCTTGTGATTGCTCCTGAGTCAACACACACAACACTCAACCCCCCCCCCCCAAGTTTACAGAAATCTCAGTAAACTAGGCTAGAAAAACAGATAAAGACAATAATCCAGCAATGCCTTCACTTTTTTTTTTTAACAGTGATTTGAAAATGTATAGCACTGCATAAGCGCTAATTATTATTATGAGATACACACATGCCAACAGAAGTAATCAGTCTAACAAAGCACATTCCCCTAATACAGTGCTGCTTCCCACCAGAAGAATGTTGTGTCAGAAAATGAAACCAATCTTTCATTGGCACTTGTGACTGGTAGAAACTGGTACACCATATTGTGAGTGGGCACTGTGCCACTCTAACAGATGGACAAAATAGTAACCATGCCAAAGAAACAGAGTACTTGCTTTTTTTTTTTTTTTTCTTTAAGCTAGAAAAATAAAGTGTTTCTATACAAAATCAAAAAGCATTGCTCACATAGTCCCTTCTTTAGGGGGACTTTAAGTTTGAGAGCTGAGGGGATTCAATGAAATACCCATAGAAACTATAAGCAAGCCATGAGGGCTCCTCTAGGTAGACTGCCAGACGCCAGTGTAAGCATTCCTAGAGCATACACAAAATTTTTTACAGCGTGGAATTGACTAATCCTAAATTTATGAGGAGCCTATTGATGATACACCTCAACTCTGTCTTCCTAAATGCTAATTCTATTTTGAGAAACCTTATCTTGCAGTGTCTTAAATCCACAAGTTAATGAAAACAAATTCCTTCAAAGTTAGGGATATGAAGAAAATACTCCATTTAGAGTGTCAAGATTAGTCTTACTTTTAAGTCAATATAACAATATCCAAAATTATTATTACCAATTCAAACATTGAGGCATTCTGCATCTCCTTCTTCAAAGCTAATTGAGCATCTTAGGGCTCAGCCAGGTAACAGCTTGGAGCAGTTTAAGTAATCACCATCTTCAGGTGAAACCCTGTAACCGGTTCTGTGAAAGCACCTGCTCCTTTGAAAGTCGAAGCAAAGTAAGTTATGTTGAGATCCTGCAGGAATGTTTAATTGAAATAGATCAAATGCTTGTATATTCCATTAACGTGCCTTGCCTAAGGGGATGGTATTTTCCAACTAAACTACTACAAATACTCATCTAACCAAGTTCTAAGATTTGCCTGCTTGTGAATTGCTAAGCAAAGGAGGAAGAATTATCTAGTCTTAAAAGATCATATAAGAATACACTGTTAGAATTGACTTAAGCCTGAGATCTCCTGTGTGTCTCCAAATACACATTCTACTGCAGCTCAGCATTTTACTTAATAATGAAATTGCAATAGCAAGTGACATTCCTAAACATATCCAAGCAACTCAAACTCATTACACATAGGCTACAGTAAGGGGATCATCTATCTCTGAATTACACTATCTGGGACAAACAAAAGTTAGCACTACTTCTACAAAAAAAGGTTTTTGTTTCTGCTCTGCCCACCAAAATAATTTAAGTAGTCACCATCTTCAGTAATTCATTCTCTGAAAGCACCTACTCCTTTGAAAGTCTAGTCTTTCCACAGACAACTATTGCCTTCCAATGTGTTCAGATATGAGCAGTAGAGCACATAGATGAAAAATCATGTCTAATAATAGTAAACACCTCTTGACCAACTGCGAAATAGCTAACAAACTCCCCGTAATAATAATCTCTTTCATACAGAAGACTTAAACATTTTCAATCTGTAGGAAAACCTCCATAATACAAAACTCCAATATTCACAAAACTCATCACTACAGTCTACTTCACAGTTAGCAACAAACTATTAGACGATTAACAGACAACTACATAGAACAGAACAAAACAAACACACAACCAGAATGAAGTAATTTTTAGAAGTCATAGCATATGCACAAGCAGTTGATCCCCTACTTAATATCTTGGCTAATATTATTCACATGATGCAAATCATGAACTCCCCATTTTACATCACTCAGAGATCGCCAATGCAGATGGCAAATGCATGCAACTGGATCACTGTCAAAGTTGAAGACAAAGGAAGGCAAAATGAATACTAAAGCAATTTTAAATCTCCTTATGAATTCCCAGAGAAGCTGCATTAAAATTCAAAGTTAATAACCCACAATTCCCTTCAGAACATACCTAAACAGTTGTCAGCTCTTGCTGTCTCCAAAGCCTATGCAGTGGATATGTCCCCACAGCTGTGTTTTAAAACAGCAGGACAGAATGAGAACAACAGATTAGTTTCTTGCAAACAGAAATGTTATCCTATCAAAGATGGTAACATCAGAAACTGTATATTGGAAAAAAGTAACAGCATCTTAGAACTTCAGCAAGACATAATTTAACACGTAGTGTGTTAAATGCTTATACTTAAAAAGAAAAAAAATAATGCCACAGATTTTGGCTAAAAGAAACCGTCTACCCCAAATTCCACCAAAACAACACACTACATCAGGCAAACAAGCTGTAGTATATCTTGAGCTTTACAAAAAGCATTATTTGCCTTTGGGAGTTTTCCAGTCTGACACCAACACGTCTCTGACCTCCTGACTTGTTTTCAGAATGATACATATTTCCTCCACAGTACCCAAAACCTCCTTAAGAGACGAGTACTTACTCCAAACAAATACTACTAATAATAACAATAGTAAAAAATCTCAGATTTGTTCACCAAGATATCAGGTGAAAACAAGCACTAACCAGTCTCTCTTCTACGACTTTTGTCTCATTTAGAGAAGACAGACAATGACAGTTCAACAACTATATCTACGCTACTGAAACACAGAGAGATTTCTGGAACACAGCTGTACACAAATCTCGCATTGCCTTCCTGCAAGAATAGTCAGGTTCTTCATGGAAGACTTATATAATCTATCTGTCTGATAGTAGCATTAGGATGCTGCTGGTGACAAAACAGTACTTGTTACTGAGGACACAAACGTATCAGTAGTCCCAACTCAGGCTTTTCAATGTTAGTTTTACTCTGACACTTCCTCAAAGTTCATCAGTAGAGCAAACTGGAAGTAATTATTATGGGTACAGTGGAGAACAAGATTGCCATTTGGAGGGACCATGACAAGCTGGAGGAGTGGGCTGACAGGAGCCTCATGAAAATCAAAGACAGAACTATGCAACCGTCAAGGCTGGGGACTGCCTAGACAGCAGCTCTGCAGAGAAGAATCTTGAGTTCCTGATTGGAAGGAATGTCCTATGAGGAGCAGCTAAGGACCTCATAGGCTTGTCTAGTTTGGAGAAAAGGAGGCTGAGGATTCACCTGAATGCTCTCTACAGCTTCCTGAGGAGGAAAAGCAGATGGAGATGCTGATCTCTTCTCCCTGGTACCCAGTGACAGGATGCGTGGGAATGGTTCAAAGCTGCGTGAGGGCAGGTTTAGACTGGACATGAGGAAGCATTTCTGTACCGAAAGGACGGTCAGACACTGGCTTCCTAGAGAGGTGGTCGATGCCCCAAGCCTGTCAGTGTTCAAGAGGCATTTGGAAAATGCCCTTAATAACATGCTTTTAACTTCTGGTCAGCCCTGAAGTGGTCAGGCAGCCAGACGAGATGATTGTTACAGGTCCTTTCCAACTGATATAGTCTATTCCATTTTATCTCACCCACCCTTCTATTTACAAATGAATGATTTTCACAGCAAGGCACATCCAGGATGAACAATGAATCCCACCAAGGCATACCAAAATCAGTTTTTAGACCAGAACCATTCTGGCCTGAAACTTTGGCTCTGAAATGTCTGGATTTTGGCACATTGCTCAGCCTGCAGCAACTTATGTAAGATTCAGAGGAAAGAGATACTCTGAAGCTTGGGCTCCTCCCCTCAGGCTCTATGCAAGATCTGCTAAAGAACTTAGTCGTGCTGGAAATAACTTTTCATTCTTTTATTTAGGACATGCCAGATAGTATCCGCAAGAACCTTAAATTGTCACCAGGCTACCTAAAATGAGGTAACTGTTGGAAGAGACTCAAGTATTTAACTTGGATACAAATTCTTAAGTACAAAGAAAGTATGTTTTTTTAAAAAGTTGCTGAGGGAAAATCAGGCAATGAATGTGACAATAAATACTTAAAACTGATCTGAAAGACAAAAGGCACAACTATGCTGGCAGACTGTAGCTTTCCTTGGCAAAACTAGATTTAAATCTGCTTAAGAGACACAGCTCTGACCCTATTATGAAATAACGTCCAGTAAAAAATAGTAAGTGCTGCTTAATATCTTCCCTTCATGACATTTTCCTTCTTCTGTATCAACCACATGAATTTCAGTATAAGAATACTACTAAAAGGTATCCAAATGGCCTTCACAAGTTGTACAAGCACTCAATATTCCTAATGAGAGTACACATCACATTCTTAAATCATTCCTGAGGTGTCCTCCATAACAAAATAATTACAGAGTCCTATATGAAACTCTCCAAGGTAGTCCTAAGAATTTGGCTCTTGAGTTCTTCATGCAAAAATTATTACCCCTGCCATATAGCAGGGTACCAGCTACCTGTACCAGCAAACTGGAAAGCACATAGCCAGTATTTTTCTTTGTCTAATTTACTCTGGCATTAACAAAACAAACACCAAAGCACAACCATACCCAGTAAAATAGGTGAGATAAGAATAAACGAGTGAGCAAGATCCCAAGGCCAATTTTCATAAAAAAATTATCTCAGTTGGAAAAAACAAAACCTACTCAAAGGGGAGAAAAACATCAAAAGTGAACAGGAATCCCTGTAAGTGTAATTTGAAGTGGTAATATTTAAGTTAAACTTATGCTATCAGAAATATGCAAAATAGTTCCAAAACATGTAAATACAATCAGCAGGAGCTACTCACAGCATCTTGGAGCTCACTGTGGACTAACTTACCCCCTCCCTCACCCTACACTAAGCTCTATGATGCCATGATTATGTTGTTAAGTTAGACCACCTAAAGCCAGCTCAGGTACCTCTGTAATACACTGCCAACTCTGGTTAAGCTTTACAGGCCATGCCTATTGAACTGGTATTATACAAGTTTTTCACAACACAGCTCCTCACAGGTTCACCAAATGATTCTTGTATTTCCTGTGGCAGGGCACATTCAGATAGCACACTGCATGTCCTGTACAGTTTTTCATAATCATGAATTCATGTATTACTGTGTGTTTATTTATCAGAGCGCCAAGATAATTTTTCCACAGCTGTATCTGAACTGCCAACCTGCATTCAGATCAGATAATGCAATGGATCTAAAAGCTCACTTGAAAGAACATCTACAATAGAATTGTTCATGTTAAATAGAGCAGTCTTACGAAATCTCTGAGTAACGCTATATTCAGCACGTATATGCCAGCACTTGCATATTCCAGGAATTTAAAGGGCTTACTCATATGAATAATTCTGTACAATTCATTAAAAATACAATTAAGGTTCCTAAAGTTCGTTTCCATTTAAGCCATCCCAACATAATGGCATCAAGTATACTAAAATATTTAAGAATATACATTTATAGGTTTTATTTCTTTGAAAGCACTTATTAAAATATTTCTTTATGCTTCTAAACAATAAAACATTTAACAGATAATCCTATTATAAAACAGACTTTTCTTAAGATAAATTCTTAGTGTTTAACGGGAATTAGGGACAGCAACCCTTCCATCTCCTCTAACAAGAAATACCTGCTAAAGCATGTTTGGTTGGTTGGTTGGTATTAATATTTTATGAGGGTATAAACATTAATAAATTCAAACCACATCAAGCTGACACTTTTAGTTTTGCTATATTTCACTGAAATGTATGAATGCAGAAAATATACACAACGTAAGATTTAAGGGGCAAACAGAATGCTTACTTTCTCTAAATGCTTTACAGTAGCCAAGGAATGACAACAGAAAGAACAGGGCACACAGTAGGTCTGCTCTGCCAACAATCCCGGCAACCTTAAAAAAAAGAGAAAAGTTTCAGATTACCAGATTTTATTATTAGAAAACCAGAGATAAAGATATACACACATATAAAAAGTGAAATCATAGAATCATAGAACCATCAGGGTTGGAAAGGACCTTAAGAACATCTAGTTCCAAACCCCTGCCATTGGCAGGGACACCTCACACTAAACCGTATCACCCAAGGCTCTGTCCAGCCTGGCCTTGAACACCGCCAGGGACGGAGCATTCACGACTTCCCTGGGCAACCCATTCCAATACCTCACCACCCTCACAGTAAAGAAATGTATAAAAGAATACTGCTATATCACTTTAATTTTTTCTTTTTTTTTAAACTGGTTTACTGGATAAGTGATACACACTTTTGTAAGCCACACCCTAATTTTGATCGGGTATTGCTTAGTACCAACTAGGTGAATGATTTGGCTGTAATTTATGAAAAACTGCTGTTTTAAGAAATAAAGAAAGACCTCAGTGGAAAAAATGCCCCGTTCCATCTGGGTTCTTTTGGATCACGTTGCCTTTCAGTAGAATTTTTAGCAAACATCCTGAACCCCAGTAAACTCAGCAGCTCTACTGAAATGCAAATCAAGATTGTCCACTTTCAGAAGACAAGCCAGCCTTCAAAGTGCGGTCTGAACATTCAGAATAGATAAACAGCTTCTAGCCTGCAGAAACAGGAAAAAAAATCTCCGCTCCAGGAGTATGTGTTATATTAATTGATTGTGTTAAAGATACCTTCAAATGCATCTTGTACTAGAAGATGTACTAATGCAAAAGAAAATGAGAAGCACATTCTGGGACCTCCATATACCTGATCTGTGCCAACCTATTTAAATCAAGAGCATTCTCAGGGCCATCACCAAGCTTTGGTTCAAGCCCTTAAACTGTATTCATAACTTGCTGAGACACAGCATGACATATTTTTGGATTCCTCAATTACACAAGTGTCAGATACATTATGAACTTTTTGTGGAAATCATAACGTGGTGTTGGCAAGGGACAGGATAGGCCCTGATGTTGGGACCTCACTAGAACATACATCCAGAGCAAGGATAATGGAAAACGCCCCTTACTTTATAGTCTAGCTCTGCTTCCTGGAGTAGTGGGTTCCATGTTTCCAGGAGAAGATGCACACAGAGGCCTTTTGGAAGCAGAGCAGAACACTTACAGGTTGTTTTTTCAATTTCCTTTTTGAGGTGATGTTTCAGGGACAAAAGCACAAACTTTTTTTTTTTTGTATAGCACACCAGTTGTCCCATTTTGTGAGTGGAACAGAAAGAGGAGAGTAAAAAGATAAAGTGTATCTTAATTTTGCTTTAAGCTGGTTGCTAACCTCTCTTAGAAGAAGGGCATTTTTTGTATGAGTATGAACTGACAGAACAACTATTACCGAGTAACATCAAAGAGAAGCGCAAAGGCACAAGAGTAGGACTGAATCCACTGAAAAGACTCTCCCCCACTTTACCCTCAGCTTCACTTGATACCGTAAAAGGAGAAACTGTTGGACTCTTAAATGCAGTTCAGAGGAACGTATTAATTTATCCAAAGCCATGCATCTAACTTCCCTCCTTCTTTTTCTATTTTATAAAGATATTAAGAGAATTAACTCAATGGCTGTGGACTGCTTTAAAAGGTGAAAATAATGACATGGCATTCTGTTTCAGGACTTACTCCCAGTTAATGAGAAAAAAGTAAAGGTGAACTGACACAACTTTGAAAATAAATGCCAACTTGTTACAACAAAGAGATTAAGAGGCTAATAACACACATATGGCCTCAGATGACTCCAACAGTACAATGTTATCTCAAATGCAGGATCAGGTCTGTAGTCCCAGTAACAAGGTAAACAAAAAAACCCCACAGTTTTAAATTAGCATCAGGAATATTCTTATGCCTGTGTTCCATTTAGTATTCCATCACTCAAATGTTAAAAAGAATAACCATTTTTCAGAAGACAGAACTACACCAAAAGAGTGTTTACATGTAGGTAGAAAAATGACAGATGTTTTTCTTACATAGGTACTGAAAGCTTTAAACTTTCAAGATCTGTTTTATGTGACTGGTTTGTGCTGTATATACCAAAATCCAAAGCAGCCAGCAGACAGATTCCTCACAATTTTATGTCAAAATATGTCATCTCATTTCAAAACCAGGATGTCATGATACTTAAAAACTCACAGACTCAAAATCATGAAGAATGCTTTTGAGGCGATCCTGCCTGATACACACTCATGCTAGAACCATAGCAGTATGATGACTGCTTCAGTGCAGCAAGATTTATTATTTACCATGTAAATGATCAGAGGCCTTTGTTTACTCCTGGATCATAGAAGACATGGTATATAAGCATCCTACTTTTTTCCTCTTCTTCCAATGTTTGCCCAAAGTATACACAAGTCTTCAAACTGCAAGCAGACCACTTCACTTGTAATTTATTTTACATGACCAAAGTCTTACTAACATATGCTGGCTGATTTAAACATAATTTAGAGCTAAATGGAATGAAGAAGATGATTATGGATAATGATAAAGGAGTCAATAGTAGGTTTATTACAAAGTTAAGACTCAAGTGAGATTTCTCTTTACATGTCAGAACATCAAAAGCACTGAAGACTTGTTTTACTGCACTCTGACATCTAGAACTGGTTTTGGAGAAAAAAAATACATTCTGACATTAGCACAACATGCCCTCACAAAAGTTATTCTGCAGGTGAGCAAACACCAGAGAATGATTGACAGGATGCGTTAGCCACACTGCCAAAAAAGTTGCCAAATTGCTAATACACAAATTTGCACCATCTCTAGGTTTCCAATACATGCAGGGTCCCCAGTCAGCTGAGAGGTATAGCTTTCCACAACCTCTTCCCCATCAATCATGTGCAAAGCAAATGAAAAAAAGCCAAAACCACAGCATATTGTGAATAAATGAAAAATCAGTTCCACACATATGTAAGATGCACTAAGGATTCAGTGTTCATTACTAGCACAGAGATCAAAGTTAAAGTTGGTACTTTTTCAAAGGCTTAGTCCTTCCAAACTCTAACAGAAATTACTCCTGCATTGCAATTTTTTAATATTTTATTTACTCATTATTACAAGATCAAGCAATCAGGGACCACATCCAGCAAGCCCACTGGCACTAGGCCATAAGATTTTCTTAGCTATGAGTGCAAAAAGATAGTTTTTTTAAAAAAAAACCCTACCTCCTCCCTGTTCACTAGAATTTCCACACAAGTGCTTTGATCTTTGCCACACATGTGCCATGTTTCTATTCTGCATCTTTACAGCTTCAACTTCCAGCCACTGTTACTCTTTTGTCTGCATTATTAAAGGGCCCGCTACTATGAAATCTGTGTTCTTCACATACATAATTACAGACTGTGATAAAAAAAATTAAATCCTTTAATCTTCTCCTTCATATTAAAATACAGACCCATGGAGTTTGATCTCTCATGACATGGGATGATTTCCAGTCCTTTAATCATTTTCATGGCTCTTCTGAGCCCTCTCCATTTTTCCTAATGCTGGCCTTGCAGCATGGATTCAAAACTGGATGTAGTATTCTAATACACTCACATACGGAGTTCATATAATGCCCCTACTCCAATTTTGTAACTCCTTGTTTTTTTAACAAAGCAAATACAAATGAAAAGTAATTAGGGAAATTCAGTAACTAGGGAAACTGTAGTTTAGGGCTATCCTTCTACAATTATTTTACTTAAATGATTTATCTTCCTCAACAAGGTCCAGCCTTGTGGAATTACAATCTTTTGAACATACTAACCGTAACATTTGATGGTTCTCATAAGACATGTGCCAAGAGAAGTATTAAGAATATATAAAAGCAATGTGTAGAGTATAAGACTGTCAGAATTAATTAGTCAAGATGGTAAAGAACTTCTAAGATATAAATCATTGGAACTTATTATTCAGTACTTACACATTCGGTGTGCACTGGATGTACAGCAAAAAGCAAAGCAGCTAGAAGAGATGTCTTTGGAGCCAGGTTTAGCCTTCTTCCTTTATTACTGAACTGCAGTCCACCCAATAATATCGAGAATACATCAACCATCAACACAGAGATAGTACAATGCAGTATTATATTGATGACATGAAAACCAACTGGGTAGAAGCCTCCAGCGAAAAGGTAATTAATTCTATACAGAAACAAGAACATTAAGGCTAGGAATTACATCAGTGGTTAGAGATATGCAAACAGAAAACTTAATCCCATAGCAAGATCATATTAAAGAGCACAACTCCCCTTTCCCCCACAAAAAGAAAAAAGCTGAAAAAAACCCATCCAATCCCAGCACGCATGTTATTACCACCAAGCCAATACAGTCGGCTAGAAACAATGTCCTGATCTTTACTCTAAGGTATTCATGTGGGATACCATATTCAGCATAATATCTATCCTCTCCAAAGACATATGTTAATGCTATTATGTTAATCATACCTTTGGTTACTTAGAAATGACTTTTTGGTCAGTGTTCCAATGTAGGAGTGTCCTTGTAGAAAAAGCCCAAATCTACTGGGGGGATTCCCTTGGGCTTAAGAGAAACTATGTCCAAAACTAACTGGATGAAATTATTTTAATTAAATCCACACAAAGAGGAAATTAATATGCAACTGAGACTATGATTTCCACTGACATTCTAGCTGAAAAATGTCCTAGCATTTGGACTGGCAATGTAGAAACCAGCTGGGTACAATCAGTATACATCCAGAAAGTAGTCAGCTAGCACATCTTAGTAACTGATTTGTGAGACTGGTTAGAGAGACATTTAATATGAGTATTAGAACCAGAAGGAACTGTAAGTGAAAATTCAGTCTAAAACCCTATTCAAGATTAGAACTCTGGTAAAACAGGGAGAAGAAAAGGGAGAAACATCTTGTTGTTTTCCATACACTTTTATCAGTAGGTGAGATACACAGAAATTTAGTGTGAATAGGGAATTTTATATAGTTCATTTGGTCAGTCTGCATCTGGTTTATGTGAAATCTATTAAAAAACTCTAACCTATTATAAATGTGATGCACATAAATTGGAGCTTAGGGAAATTAAGAAAACCAATTTCTTACTTGTGAAAATAGCATTTTATGGACCATCTTCACATGCTCATCTATATTTTCAGATATAGTAATAACTATATTCCAGTTCACTCTTTAAACTAACCAAAATGTTACTAGAGATGGAATATACCAGAGAGACCTTGAAAATAAAGGAAAGCATGTGCTGTGTAATGCACTGAAAGCTTTAATAGGTTTAACACTCTTGACACTTTCTATTCAGTTGCATATTTTCCTTCATGACAATGTGAAGAAAGCCCAACGGAGACTGAAACCCACAGTGCTAAGTCCTTAAAATGCTTGATACTGCATTCAAGAGTCAAAGTTTTTGCTTGAATATGAGGACTAAGAGTGGGAGTGCTTCTGCAATCACTTAGTCCCTGGCCTAGACTGGACACATCTGCAGAACCAGTGCCAGGTCCCCATCCACAACACTGAGTTGCATGGGGAAAATAAAGAACCTTCAGATGAGTCCTCAAATTCTCTGCATTACTGTGCCCAGTTTCTACATGGTCTACTGCTTGCTCAAATCCTTGTGCAAAAAACCATGAGCTAAGCATCTACACAACTAATCCTCATAAATATGTAGTTATTTGAGAAAACCAGCAAGTTACATATACAGGCAGACATCTTCCTCACTAGGATTCTCAGGCACAAACACTCACAAAGTATCAAGGAGGGAAGAGGTGGGAAGACTGTTCAGTGACCTAGTGGCAAAAGGCCACAGTAGATTGATGCTATTTATAAGAAAACCCCATTTAACAGGTCACCAGAAGGCAGAAAACAGAAACTACAATAGCAGTATAAGTGGCAGCATGGCTAAGTGAAGGGAACATACACCTCTTAGGCCTCTGATGATGTGACTTATTGAGCTATACTGCCCCTAGAATCAGGGTATATAAGTGCATAGATGCAACCTCTGAAAGCTACAGTGAAATACAGAATGACAAAATAATGTATACTTTGGGGGAAAAAAAAATAAATAAAAAATTTCGAAAATTAAAACTCAAATTGGGATTAATTAACAAACAGGGAAATAATATCCAGGAAAGGCATCCAACGACCCTCCAGATACTTTATCCTTCTCCTTTCCTGCTGCCTCCTGCCTATTATCAATTGAGTGAATATATGTTAAAAAAAATTCAGAATATATGTTAATTTTTTTTTTGTAAAAAAAAAACAAAACCAAAAAAAACCAAGTCTCACCTGAAAGTTAGGACAGTTAGTGGTCGATATGACTTATGACTGGTATTGCTGCTGAGTTTGCTACCCCAAAAGTCATGATGCCACAGGTCACCAAGTGGGGTTTCTGCCCTGAGGTCCTAAAAAGAAACATCATAAATTACCAGATTCTTAACATTTCTGTTTTATTCAAAGCAGTTAAAGCACAAACAAGTTCTAACTAATATAAGCTCATGCTAACATGAACATAGGAGGTGCTTTCTTGGCTCACTACTGATATTTGACAAGTTTTCAATGAAGCTCGCATCTTGGATGCCTTTCATCATAAAGACCAAGATGCTTGATTCTCTAAGTAGGCATAACTACATGAAATTCAGTACAGCTACACATACTTGTATCAGTTGATAATCTGGTTAACAGCTGAGATATGAAACACAAGAAAAAACCCCTCTACCTTATAGTTTTGTCAAAAGCCTTTGATGTTAGGCCTAGGTTATCCTACAAAGGAGGCCAACTACAAACTGCTGCAAATACCTATGTTTCTACCAGTGTCAGTAGCACAAATACTAGTGAAAGCAAGGAGACCAAAGATAGAAAACAATTAGCTCTTTTTGAAGCCTTACTTTGCACAGGACCCTATTCAAGTATTTTTTTTTCCCCTCTCTTAAATTCTCAGCACATGAAACCAAGAATCAGAATATCTACTGTTTAAAAAGATTAATAGCAGAAGACAGAAAAGTAATGAATTATTTTAAGTTGGGGTGGGGTAGGGAACTATTAAAAAAAAACACTGCAAAGGAAATCTCTTTCCTTTAATCTTAAAGCAATGCTGATAATTAAAAAATCCAAATAACCTAGACTACTGAATGGAAAACATACACTTTGGAGAGGAGAAAAGAAGGGCCTTGGCAACATCTGCTTCTGTTTTCTGAGAGGACAAGCTAAGAAGCTCCAACTAACATAGTCATCTTCTACTTGCCCCTCTTATCCTACTTCCCTGTGGCAATTAAATACAATTTATGCTATAGTAAATGTGCAGGTTAAATACACTCAAGACAGAACCTAAGAACAAAACTGTACTAGCAAATTAACAGCTTTCATATGAGCGTTGGTATTACACCTTCAGTCAACCATGAGATACTTCACACCCCACCCACCTTCTCTGAAATTCTTCATGAGACCAACAAACCAAAGCAGATTCTCTTCATCAGGGACTGTAGTAATAGGACAAGGGGTAATGTGTTAAAACTTACATACGGGAGATTCAAGTTAGATATAAGGAAGAAGTCCTTTACTATGAGGGTGTTAAGGCACTGGAACAGGCTGCCCCAGAGAAGTGGTGAATGGTCCATCCCTGACAGTGTTCAAGGCCAGGTTGGACGGAGCCTTGGGGTACATAGTCTAGGGTGAGGCATCCTTGCCCATGGTAGGGGGCTTGGAACTAGATGATCTTAAGGTCCTTTCCAACCCAAACCATTCTATGATTCTATGAATAAGCCAATACAAACACAAGCAGACAAACCAGGTTGCTAAACCCATGAAAGGTTTTACAAAGTGTGGTGTGCAGTGTCTTATTCCTCCTACATCTCCATCTACTAACAAGATTACCACATTACAATACCCTTGGATCACTAACTCCAGTTCTTCTCAAATGCTGCTACCATCTCGCTTCTACAGTATTTTGAGCACCACTTGCGGTCTCCAGTACCTTCCGTCTCATCCTTAGCTAGCATTTTTGGCCTGCCAACAAGGCAAGAGAGAACACATACAACTGCTAGTATAGCCAAATGTCTGGGCCATGCTGACTGGCTGCTGCTAAACTGAACTTAAAATAACTTCTTTTTCCCTGCTTCTCTCAACACATTCTGACTTTCATCCATACAAGAATAAAAAAATTCCAAGAAGAGATTTATTTCGATCACTTACAGAATCATAGAATCAACTAGGTTGGAAATACCTTTAAGATCATAAATTCCAACCATTACCCCAGGACAGCCAAATTGATCAAATTTGGACAGTATTGGACAACTGGATTAAAAAGATAGGAAGGAGAAGTAGGCTAAAAATCCTACCACACTGTCAAATGAAGTGAAGCATTCACTAATAGGCTACTTACCAATACACAGAAAAGGGTATAGAGCTAACATCGTAGTCTTTGAAAAGTCATACACTGTAGCTGTTAATTAAGGCATTCTCAGGGAAAACCTTCAGAAATCAAGAATCACAGGGGATCCTATTTGAGCTTAAGAATTATCAAGGTGCAAAATTCCTTCGCTGTCTCGCAGATGTTTCTACTGCTAAGCAATAGCTACAGATTTCTTTCTTCTCCTAGGACTAATTTTGGTGTTAGGCTCCTAAATTCCTGTCCCATTCCTTACACCCCATGCACACACCCCAAAGGTCATAATTTAACTCTCAGAGACGGAGTGCACTCAACCAGGAGCCCAATAAATCAATATAGCCTGCTTTTTCAAGGGCAAGTTGGGACTAGGTTGTACACCAACATCTACTGAAGTCTTTGTGTTCTGCAGGGGCTGAATATCAGCGATCACTGTGGCTTCAGACTTCAGGTTTTTCCAACCAACAACACAGCTCCTTATGTACATTTGCCAAAGAAAGGGACTATGAAAAAGATTTTTCCTTTTTGCATAAAAGATTAGAATTATGTCTTCTGTATCACAGATGGTCTTCAATAACGAGATGTGAAATACACTGGAGATGTGCAAGGCTAGATTTCCCTTTCCGCCAGAATCAGCCTTCTTTTGTTTCCATAGGAAGCATGCAGGAAAAGCTGAATACACAGAATTCTTAGTGATTAGATTACATTTCCATATGACCTTAAAAATCTTCAGTCATGTATCTTGCTGTTGTATTGAAGTTCTGTGAGAAAAAGTTTATTATGTTAGTTTTCCCACTTAGTAGACTTACCCTAAAACAGGAATGGCTTGCTCTAAGAGACATGGAGGTTTAGAAATTACGTATGATTTTCTCTTTAAGAACTGAATGTAGACAGCAAAGAATCTCTAAATATTTGATTAGCAGCAGCTTACACACAGCAAAGTTCAATACTTGAAGAAAGGTCAGGTTTTCTATATAAAGGCTTATAATGGGTCTGAAAGTCTTCCTAATCCAACTGTCTGTCTTGCCAAGCTAGCAAATAAATAAAGACAAAAGTCACTGTTGTGTACCAGTTAAAATGCTGCTTAAAATGACAAGAAGGCATCTGGAAAACAGCCTTGAACCCCAATATAAATCTAATAACAGAATGTTCCACGACACAGTAGGCATGGGGTCAGCTAACTGTACTTTTCAGTAAAAAAAAAAAAAAATTAAAAAATTAAAAAAAATTAAACCTGAAAGATTGGGGAGCTGGTGGAAGCTAGTAAATTAACAAAAAAGATCACCTGTGTGGTACCCAAGAAAATACTGGTATAGTAATGGTCAGTCAATCTACAAAATTACTTGACCTGCTGTCTCTCCTATTCAATAGGAATAAAATAGGCTATACTTTTAATAAACTCTGCCTTTGCTAAATGCTTTTCCTCACCATTAAGCTGGTAAACTCACTGTCTCTGCATTTTTCTTGTGGGTTTTGCATTTTCATATATTCATATGACCCCTGTGTTAAAATGATACTGTCACAAAATTTCATTTGATTTCTAGGGAATAACAGAGGATTTTGATGTGAAAATAAAATAAGCCTCCTAGTTTTTCAGACTAGGTATGAGTTAATCTATTTAAGCAGTTAGCTGAATTTCTCAGCATTGCCAACAGTTATAATCCTGGTGCAGGTTGTTTTGTTGCATAGATAAACTGAAACGTTTCGAAAGTAAAGACTGAAATTGCACATGAAGAAAACCTGCCTTGTTTCAACATCAGTCTTTTGTTCATTCTTTCAGGAAATTAAAATATTATAATCATGCCCAAAATAAAACTCTGCAGAACAAAACACTGCCAAGAGCTGTGTAATTTAAACTATAATGCTTCTTAAAAAGAAAAAAAAAAATAGTGTCTATAGTATTCTCTTAGAAGCTTTGAGATTTATTTCTGATTTGGCAGATGTATTTTCCCCCCATACATTTATAACCCAAGGTATGATGACTTAAACAAGCATAATACAAATTTTTCTAAGGAAACAGTGATTCTGTGGGATTCTAAAAGGCACAGTGCAGTAAGTTGCCTCTAAATCTTGTGCAAGGGAAAAAAAAAAAAAGTGAATTGTATTCTTCTAATGATTTGAGTTTTCAGATTATCCTCATTGTAAACCCATGGCTTCAGGAAAACAGAACCAACAGATGAGGGTGATTCTTTTTACCCTGTGGTTCTCTTGCCAAGCATTTAACATTCCAGAATAGCATAAGAGCTGCAACACCAAGACCCACTCATGAGCACTAACTGCTACACGTGATTCTAAGAAGTGTTTCAGCAATTGAAGACACTCAACTCCTCACAATAAAAAAAATCTCAGCTAGAGGCCTGTTTGAAATGCACGTTAATTTCAGGGATTGTTCGCTGTATGTATGATCAGTTTCAAGACAGCGCACAAAAATATTCTGCCTCTATTTCAAAAAAATACTGTTGTCACAGGAACTTTTATGGGGGAAAGAAGCAAAAGGATGTTTTCCTTGCTCCTATAACATTTTAATGGTATAAACCACAGCTGGAGAACCTCTGCACCCTACAATCACTTAGTGATGCATTATGTACCTTGCAACCAGAGTAAGTTTATTCACTGGGCTAATTCATCTGAGAAGATAATGAAAAAATCTGCTATTAACATCAACAGGTGTTAGAAAAGTCTACTCCATATGCTCACTGACTTAGAAATGAGCCTAAAATTAGGTCTATAGGCAGGCTTGATGTACAGGTGCTCTGTGAGTAAGTGTTACTAAACATCACATCCAGATTTGCCGTTGCCGCAACCCTAGATAACGCTTTCTTAGATGACAAGCAAATTCCTTCCCCTTGAGCAGGTAACACTTGTTAAGCAGAGCATCTCACTTGCAAAAGAATGAAAGGGAACACCTTTAGAGGAGGGAGGGGAGGAAGCTGTTTAATTTGTTCACTCTTTTGTTTATGTACTAGAACCCAAGTCATGTTATTCAAACAACTTTAGGAATAGCATTTTGTTAAGCATACTTATGCTTCTAGCTTTTTGTTAGAGCACTACTGCACACCTTGTTTGGCAACCTTAAATAAGGCTTACTTAAAAAAAAACCCAGACACAATAAAACAAAACAGAAAAATTTAGTTAAAAAAAAAAAAAAGGAATATCAGAAGGAAGTTCTTTACTAGGATCTACTGAGATCAACTGTTGTCATTACATCTTCTCCTA
>WTXV02031893.1:0-16921 GCA_009823435.2 Nymphicus hollandicus
GATTAACAAAACCCTAATATATTTCCCCCCCCCCCCCCTCCCCCCCCCCCCCCCCCCCCCAAAAGAACCCCAAGCACCAAACCCAGCACTGTTTTTGGAGCTATTATTTCAATAATTTTGTGGTGGTATCAAAATTACAGTTTGTGTTTTCATCTCC
This sequence comes from Nymphicus hollandicus, assembly GCA_009823435.2. Taxonomy (NCBI): domain Eukaryota; kingdom Metazoa; phylum Chordata; class Aves; order Psittaciformes; family Cacatuidae; genus Nymphicus; species Nymphicus hollandicus. The sequence goes on from WTXV02031893.1 coordinate 158, forward strand.
CCAGGACAGCACAGTTACCATTACTGGTTTGGTATAACAGCTTCTCAGTTGTTTATTCCTTTATGCGTTTCCCATTTCCTTCTGTTTATTAAGCAGCCTTTACAGTTTCCAATGCTAAGAGTGCAACACTGCAGAGGTTCAGAGGGCTATGCATTCCTCAGTGTATCATTCTCTCAGTGTCAATCCATCTTTCCTTCAGATAGCTCCCAAGAAGAGGGGGAAGAAAGAGAAATATAATGCCCCCAGACTTGCTCCCAGTATCTGTGTAAATAGAATTTCACAGTCTGCTTTGTGGGTTAAGCACCAAATCACTGATCTCAATGGGGTGGAGAACACCTTCTTTACCACTTTTCCAGAAAAACTGGAATCCAGTCAAATAGTCCTTTTTTATTTGCAAACTTTTCTGTAAAAATGCCTCAAAACATTTAATTTTGGGTTAAAAAAGCCAAACCAAAACAAATGGAAAACCCAGCAGCCTGCACAAATACATTTATATACATAATGATTTGTCAAAAATAAACTTCACTTTAGATCATTTCATGTGCTAGAAGTGAAAAATCAGTTTTACTTATAAAATTCAAAGTGCTCTTCCTATAATTTGCTGTAGAAACTACCAGAATACTGGAGAGACACAGCATATCTAAACAGAAAAGCCTCGCATGTTTATACACAGTAGTAAACAAGAGTTAGTTGGAACACAGCTGTATTTCTGTGGTTTTCTCATTTTCTTATTGCTGGGTGCACAGCACAACAGTGTTAGATGCTACTAGCTGCTGACAGCAGTAAAAAGCCCGATTACTAGTGCTCTAGATATGTCAGTACTTACCATCTAAAAAGATGGGCAGATCTGCTTGTCCGAATAAAACAAGACATAGGAAAAAGAGACTATTGCAAATCTGGCTCTGCACTCAGTCTGAGGAATGAAGTATGATGTGGCATAATCAGAACAGCTGTAGAGGGATGTCACATACTGAGCATAACTAGGCAGTGTTGAAGTAGCAACTTGACCTAATCTTTCCAAGCAGTTCAGAAGAAAAAAGAAAGACAAAAAGGCGCAGTGATCAGCAGTGCAAGCTGATTCTCTACATTAAAGCCAGCCTGGACTTCAGCGAAATAAGAGTGAAGAAAGAAGCATGATCAGAGATTAGCAATGTGCAAGAGGGAAGGCAGAGCAATGTAAAAAATTCATGGCTAGGACAACCACAGGAAATGATGTGTTGCTGGCAGATGTTTGTTACAAAGTTTTCCACAACTGACTATGCATAAGAGCAGCTTTCTCAGTATGCCAAGAGCTGCAGTCAGAGAAGCAACTCTGTGGGACAGCCACTAAGAGAAAGGCTTCTGAAGATCACACGTCAAAGCACCAACTGCTTCTTGTCTTTGCAGTGCCAGCTTGGCAGGCATTGCACCTGGGCTGCCACCCCACAATCCCTATGCCAGGCACCCCATGCTGCCTCCCTTCATCAGAGCATGTACAACCAGGCTTGCTGCTTGAAGGCTGAGCAATTCTTTTTGCCCCACTGTCTTACAGGGGCCAATACAGAATTTTAACTTCCCTCAAGATCTCCCTCAAGATTTATCAATCTCTCCAAGATTAATAAATTTGAACATTTTAAGTCAGAGGCATTAATGGGACCTCTTGTATACCACAGGTCATTATGTTTCATTCGCTGTTCCAGTATCAAGCTTAAAATCTTGTGTATGACCTTCCAAAAAGGCACCTAGTCCTGACCTCAGTCTACTGAGAGCTGGAAAACCTCCACACTCCCTTGGGTTTGTTCAAGGTTAATCAGCACCACTGTTCACCTTCGGTTTGATTTCTCATTTGAATTTATTATGTTTCAGTTTCCAACTGATGATTCTTGTTATGATTTTACCTCCTGGATAACATTACTACACAGAATAAAGTCTTTCTTATGGAGAGGAAACACTATAATCACCTCATCTTTCTTTTCAGCACCTTCCTTGATTTATCAGCATCACTTAAAAATTTGCACCTCTGAACTGGATAGAACATTCAAATAGCAGATTCACAGATGCTGCATAAAATGTTTAGACCTAAATGATGGTTAATATTTTCCTTGCTTGCTAAGGGACTTCAAACTATTTGCTTTCTTAATGTAATCAATGTGCAATATCCTGCATCCTTCCCAGTACGGAAAATAAGTAGTAAATGCACAGTTCAGTCTTTACTTTGCCATTTTGCTGGTGATCTTGCCACCCCTGTCTACTCACAGGTCAAAACTACAGCTAGAATGCTATCTGTTCCTAATTTACCCATTTTTTGTAGTTACATCAACTATATCTTTTCTCCTGACTATATATTTTCTCCTTTTTTACCTTTCCATTTCAGTTTTCTGTTTCACGCTTCTTCATATGGATTGCTGTATTTTTTTTCATTGTTGCAACATTTGTTATTAATTCCGTGTCAGTTTCAGTCTTCATTTCAGACCCAAGTGAGAGAAGCCTTTAAACCAAAGCTTCCCTCATTCTTGGAAGAGCACTTGGGGCTTTCTGGCCATTAAATGCATTCTTCCTAAGTAAAACTACTGGTTTTGTTATGTGTCATCCCACCGTGCCCAGCCCCCCCTAAGACAGACTTTGAAGAGAGGTTTTGCTATGACCAAGACTGCCTCCTTCAGTGACGTGATATCAGAAGCTGCCAAGTTTTGCAATTAATATTTCTAACATAAAATAGGAGTTTGACATTTTGGATACACAGCAATATGTCTCAATTAAAGGATCATAAAACAGAGGGAATCACATCACATGAACGAGCATATTAGCTGCTGGAATTCTCCTTCCAGTTTTTGTGCTGAATACCACATCCAAATGGTAAAGTTTAAAGTTTACCTTTCTTATTTATAAAGCATATAGTACAAAGATCTATATGTGACGCTTGGCATATAGAAACCACAAGTGTATTGTCCATGGAGCTTTAGAAAAATCTGATTATATTCCATATGTACAAGTACACTCATCCATGCTCGCATACTCCTACACAAATGGACTTTAAGGCTGAAAGGCTTTCAGACTCATTATTCAAATTTAATAAGGTATAATCTTTAATCCTTTGCATACATTATAGCAGTATGGTCTGAGTATTACTTCATCTCCAAATTTTAGAAGCATCGCATTTGTTCAAACTTTAAATGTCAGTGGTCAATATTACAGTGAATTCAGCTTTTGTATTTCAGATTGAACACATGCTATGTTCTAATTCGGTGGTTTAAAATAAATCATTTACTTTCTTACTTTTCTTCCTTCTATGATCAGAGTAATTTAACACATGTCATTTCCTGCACTGCTATCCAATTCACACATCAGCAGGTGGTATACAATTTTTCCTTATTTTTTCCCTCTTTTTGCTGTATGGTATTTTGTGTATCTAGATAGGACCCATCTTATATAGAAAGCAGCAGCAGAGTGGCGCTGTAGAACAATGCCAGCTCCTACAGCGTATATTCCAGAGTTTTTAATGCATCTTGTCTGTGTCCCATTTAGTCACTGTTTTACTTAGAGAAATTATAACTTTGAGCTACTGAAGGCCTTAGCGTATGTCCCACATTAATACATTCAAAGGAAAATTACCACCATCAATCACCTAAAGCAATACAGGCCAACTCATGTGCACCTGCTTAACACAAATGACAAAAAGAAAAAATTCATCCCTTGCATGATCCTGTATGCGAGACACAAGTATGTGCTTTTGCACATTCTTCTAAGAGCTATGAGATAGACCTTTTATAGCTGTTCCTGACTACATCACCTGCGCAAATGCTTACTTTTGCCAATACAGTTACAATTTATTTTTTTCTTTTCCTCTGAACTAATCTCCTCTACCTTTTTAATCACCAGGAGAAAGAGTGGAAAGAATGCACGTAGACACCGAGAGGATGATACAAGGTTTCTGAGTAAACCCAAGAATTTCACCAGAAAGTCCAGACATTTTTAAACTGACCACCCCTTTCAACCCCATCAAAATATCAAAAACCAGAAAGGCCCTAAAAGAAGTCAAGGAAACCAGAGTGTTATTGGCAGCCACTACTGAAGTTGGAAGGAAACCAGCAGCAAGTGAAATCTCATATTTCTGTATTCTTTAAACACAAGTTTATTGTCCTTTAGCAAACTACACAGAAAGTAGAATAATAGCTTTACCCAGCTCGAATGAAGACTTTTGTTTTTCAGATGAACATTTTTGTTTCCTACAGTAGCAATTATAGGAGACACTAGGAGTTGGCTAGAAACCTCAGTACAATCTATAAACACTTATTCATAGAACCACTGGGTGGACACTGTATTGGAGCCAACTCTTATGTTCAACATTTCCGTTGTGAAACAAGCTTGACATTTCTGTCTCCCTTTTTTTTAAAAGGACAAATCAATTTGTAACAGAGACAGCAGTTTGCAACCAACTGTGCTCAAGATCAAAATGAATTAATGATATTGAAATAAAGGTAACAGCACAGTAAAGAGCACCAAATTGGAAATAAAGAGTAATATAAAATGTACTCTGAATTGGAAAGGCACACAAAAAGAACATAGATTAGCCAACAAAGCTTCTCTGCTTTTCTTAATTTCCTCCTACTAATTCTCTGTATTGTATCGAATTGATCAGCTGTTAAACACATGGTCACCTCTTTAAAAAAAAAAAGATTGCTATCTTTCGTGTTTAGCTTCAAGCTAATGTTATCTAGTCTTTTAGAAAATGATACTGGATAGCCCTTTCAAGCCACTGTCAATTCTTTATCTCTGCTGCACTTTGTTGTTGTCCTGCTCAGATGCATCTCGCATTTCATGTGGGCAGACATTATCTAGGGAACTGGCGTCACTTCTGAACCAACAGGATTTCTGCATCTCTGACCTCCTCACAACAACAAAGTTTGCTTGCAACCTAAACATCTCCAGCTGAGGGATTTATCAGCTCTCATTTCTACACTCACAACTTAGTTATGCTTACGATTTAAACAAGGATATCTAAATAAATATTACTAATATTAGTAATAATAAATATTTGTAACAAGAAGAGACATGAGCTGAGTTTCAACATGAACACTTGTGCATCCCTTCTGAATACAATGCTGCCCTGCAGCTGGGCTAACCAACCACAGCAGAAGGTCCACAAAGCTCTGAACTGTTAACATGCCATCAACTTCTACATGTCCTGCAGGCAGTCAGCAGGCCTAACAGTACTCAGTTCCAAGAGCAAAAGCAAGCTTATGCAGCCCACAGACTGTTTCAGTTGTGCTGGGATCATCCCAGCATGGATCAGTCCAGAGACACAGAAAAAAAACCACATTTCTGGGAATGGTGATGTGTCTTTGCACTGGATGTCAGGCAGAGTGTGACTTTTCAAGCTAGCCTTGCTAACCTCCCATCTCCCATTGCAGCCTAGGTGCCAGACTAGCCTGGAAGTGCAGACAGGGCTCTTTCCAGTATCTTCTTTAGGCTTGTGCTCAGGGTAATCACGCTGGATGGAGAAAACCCATCTTAAAGTCCCTTCTTTCCTGACTTGGGACAGGGCCTAGAAGCAAGCTGAGACCTCATGTTAAGATAACAGAGGAATGGAGCTTTTTATTTTTTCCCTCCAGCTGTTCTCTGAAAGGCACTCATCTCCATACAAAATGTTTGAACAGTCACAGAATCAGATGCTGAAGTCCAGATGTTACGAGAAATTACTGTCATCACTTCTAAGCTACCAGACCATCCTTTCATTTCTCCAGAGAGTAAAAGATGGTGCCACTGTCTCCTCTCCCTCTATAAATGATGCCTAAAATCTATTCCGACTCTTCCACAGATGCCCCAAGTTAACCAAAATGTTTAGATTGCAATCAGTATTCAGAAATGCCTGTCATTGAGTAACTCCCTGCAGAGCCAAAGCCTCAAGGAAAAAACAGACACAAATGCCACAGAATGCTTCTAAGATTAGTAGATCTAAGTTGGTTAGAAACAGAGGGGGGTATCACAAAAGGGGGGGTTGTCACAAAAATTCATTCTTGGCAGCAACTTAATTGCCTCTAGATTTTCCACTCAGGTCCATGTTAGATTAAGAGTCTGTAACTGTAAAGGGGCTGCAGGATAGATCGACCCATCCTATTTACCCCTTTTAAGCATTTCCAAGATATCTGTTAACAATACTTCAACTGAAGTATTCAACTGAAGCAGCTTACGTAATTATGGATGGCCACATCATAATAGCATAGTGCCTCTACAGAAGATGAAAGAGGAAAGAAGGCTAAAGTAACTATATCCATAAGCTGATTTTGACATGACCAGTAGAAGACACGTATACCATGATGTGATCATTATTGCAGCCAGGCTGGCAACACTGCTCTGGTATGACTACTATAAGTTTTGGTAGAAGCGATTAGAAAGAACAATACGAGGGACTGAGATCTTTCCCCAACACTTGGCAAACGTATGGCATCAGTGCTGCAACATGTATTCAACTTTTCAGCAAGCTCTTTTTAGCATTCTGTATACCCCTGAATTGTGCAATTTCTTTGATGTAAAACATGTCATTTCTAGGTTTAAAAACCATAAAACCAGAGTTATACAAAAAATATGACATGGAATAGATGCTCTGGAAATTTTACAGCATCTTACGTCTGGCTGAACTTACTTAATTGCCAAGGAAAAACAGCCCCTTTAAATACAAGATTAGCACTCAGCCCTTGAACAGCAACGTCTGTTCTTTTTAGAATTTAATTGCAAATAACAGTAGAGGATAAAAATAAATAAATTGAACACAGTTACATGATGCTAAAGCCTTTCTTGACAAATACTTAAAACAGAAATGGGAGAGCTGTTAATGATAATTTAGATTGTTGTCTTGAAGAAGCTACTTCCAAGTACATGTTTTTATTACCTGCTTAGTCACACACATTTCCCCTATTAATATTAGTTCTATAAAGGAGTAACATAGTTCTTTGCGATATTCACTTAACTAGATTAATACAGAAGCTGGAAAAACCGTATACAGGAACACAAGTTGAGCATTAAGAGTTTTACTGAGCAGTTCTAATTTACAGTTCTCTGAATCATGTCACAGATCCTCTCCAAGAAGATCTCCAACTCCAGTGCACTTCAGCATGACGGTGAGAATTTGTCCCAGGACCATTTCACCACAGTACAATTGTTGACTGATCTCTTCTGTAAGTTAGGCACAGATCTTATGAAACACCTCTCTGTCTTTTGAGTTGGAATTGCTTCCACAGCTTTTCACTTAGTGTCACAGAGTCTCTCTTTTACCTGTCTAAAGAACTGAGAACTAACTTGTCCGGAAGTTCTCCACTTCTTTGCTTAATTTCACTGAAATTGGCCCATTGGTTCAGAAGTTACTAGGCAGAAGGAGACAGACAGATGCAGACAGTATGCTTTCACAAGGCCCATATATTCAGAAGGCCATTGCAAAAAACTGTGGGTACACAACACAAGCAATGTTACATTGTCTATCTGGGGCAAAGAGGAGTCTGTCTACAGCACTGGACTGTATTACAGGAGTCCAAAATTACTATTTCAGATGCTTCCAGTATACCCCTGAACAGGACATTTGGTGTCTTTGTATCCCATTTATCTTTATGGCTCATTTACCTTTTACGTGATTATGAGTGAAAATCATAGCTTACTACAATTTTACACAGTTATCTAGGTCATTTGGACACCAATCCCAGTTAGACTTCTGGGAGCTGTTGTAATATATATTGTTAAAAATAATCCAAAGCTTGTCTGTATTGAGTAGCTAATAGTTAATGTGGAATAAGTATTTTTTTTGTGCACTGTAAATTACCAACTTGCATAAAAATCCCATGCAACAATCTCTGTCTATAGTAAATACCCTTCATACAGAATAGCTTAACAGGTACAAGAGCATTCAGCTGGGAAATGGCTGTGCTCTCACCTATTCCACAGAGCCTTCCCTGGCAGACAAGTCCTTAGAGTTAGAACAGGTAAGACTGTAATGATGTTTAATATAGAAAATAATTAATATAGAGAGAGTAAGTGAAAAACCAGCAAAATATTTTCTCATCACTGTACTGACGTATCACAAACCCTTCTGGAGAGATAACTTACACACACATCCAGGCCAACGTGTATAGTAACTAAATACTTAAGACTCTACTGCTGCTGCAAACAGGAAAAAGCTTAATAATGAAAACTGCCCGTCTTAAAAAAACCGAACAAACAAACAGAAAAAACAAACCAACAAGAAGCCAAAACACTTTTCTGTTTCTTATTTAGTGTTTAAGGACATAAGTAAGATCCAAAAAAGTGTTCTAATATGCTAACTTTTATGCTTGCGTTAAAATGCAGTCTGATTACTGTAATAATCAGCAAGATTCAGTCTGAACCTCGTTTCAAGATAATTGCCATCTTTTAGGATTGAAGGAAAAAAATCTACTTTTCAGCTTCAGTTGAAAAGAATTTCAAATCACAACTGCAGTTTTAGATTTTGCTCTCTAAGTAGTGTGGGTGAAGCATCGTGGAAAATTAAAATCTATGGCAAGGAAATTTGCTAAGAAGGTATTACATCTATTACAAATTATTATTGTCTTTCCTTAGCAAGTCTTTAATATATTGTAAAGGTGTCAAACAATTTGAAAGAAATTACATATAACGCCTTATAATTCTACAAGATCCTACCTATTCTAGGGATAATGGTGGCTTGCCTAAAATAAGCAAGACGTTTTGCTTAAATCTCACTTTGTACTACTGAAGCATCACTGTGCAAAGAGGAACACTGGTTCTGCTGAAGTTCTCTGCAACCTTCTTATTAGCCTGAATTATGCCCAAGTAGTTGCTGGCAGGCAGTAAACAGTGCAGGAAACGCTGAATATCAAACTGCCAGAGATTCCTGTTCTTAGAAGTAGAAGACCTCATTTTGTCAAATGGAAGTGGTTGTGAGCCAAAAGCTTGTCATCAGCCACGTAAGACAGAAACACAGGACTGCTTCAACTCATTTAATTGAAATTTTGACAGATATTAGCCTGTCAACACAAAACTGTGAAAGACATTCCTCCTTCCCTGAAGACAGTGGACATTAAACAACAGAGGAATGTGACAGAGCCCAGCTTCAGCTTCCCACCTGCTAAAAATGAAGGCACTGAAGAATACCACATAAATGCTTGCTGATAGCTTCTAATCTCCCTTTCAAAGTAGACAATCAGTAAACCAGCCAGCACTGCACAAGCACAAATGCTGAGATGACCCAATTCTAGAAGAATTTGCCTTAAAAACAAGAGGCATAATTGATCATAGTCTCTGAAGTATTAGCGAACTCAGAGCAAATGGCCATCTAATACTGCAATTTTGCAGTACCTTAACACTGAAAATACTGTCACATGTTATCAGACTGAGTTACAGCATTTCAATTCTTTTTGCTACATAGACAGCAGAAGCAGCCAGAAAACCACCTGGGGGAAGACAGCACAACCAGTAGCAGCCTGTCTGCAAGTGAAGCTTCAGAATGTGTAGTTTAAATACATGTACCAGCTAAAGGTGGTGAATGTCATCTCAACAGGCAAGAAAACTTGTACAGGGAAACTAATCCCTGCACTGCTTTCATGTGTCAAGCCAACATGTTTTCAGCCTGGGTTGTTGAGAGCTTCACAGTTACATGAGTACAGAGGGTGCTGGGGTCTGGGGTGTTTTTTGTGGTGTTTTGTTTGTTTTTCTAAGCTGAATTTGACTTCTTTTTTCTTTTTAATATTTAAATCATGGCACATTCAATGGCTTTGTTATATGATACTGTTGGGCTATATTATCTTGAAGTTCCTCTCATTTGCAAGTTCATCTTTCTTGACCAGATTTTTGTGCAGCTGAGGTGTAAAATGCCCTTCTAATTATGAAATATATTATCTAGCTGTCTCTTTGTATATCTAACACATCTACTGATAAATGCTTTTCATTCACAATGTAAAAATACCATTCATTTAATTCAAAGGGCTATTTCAAGGCTTTAATTAAAAGTTTTAAGATATTTCACATTTTTATAGTGTTTTATATCTTGGAATTAAGCAATGATTTTTGTAACGATTAACATCATTTTTTTCTCCATTGCCATATTAACTAATAGTTAAGTAATATCAAAGACATTAGCTACTATTTTATGCTACCAACAACTGTCATGACAAATTACTCTTTGATTGACGAGGTGTTAATGAAAATACAACAGACCACAGATCTTTGTGATATCTTTATGATTAGCGAAAAATAGAAATAAGAGAATAAAGACATTTGTTCAGCTTCAATATACGCTCCCTTTGGGTTTTTAACTGAGACACAGATGTGAACAAATGACTCCTGAAAGTCAGACTGTTTAAAAAACCCCAAACATATAAATTTCCTCTTAAAACCCCACAAGTTCTAGTCACGGACTTTGAAAAATACATTCTTTCAGGATTATTTCATAAACACATTTGATCATTTTAATTTTCTGCTCTTAAGTACACCATCATCCAGTACCGATGCAGGATGCTCATTTCAGTGAATTTGAACTGAGGGCCCGACTTTGAGAACCTGCCAAGTTCCCCATTGATCGCAGACTTTGGAACAGCGGTGTTTTTCCTTGCTATCGTGGCTCTCAAAACTGTCAAAGTATTAATGATATGATGTGGCTCTTAAAATTCTCTCCATTTTTCCTTTTGTTGTTGCCTTGCCTTCCATCTCTAAGATGCTAATGCTTGATGGACACAAGAAACATAAAGAAAGGATAATACCTTGCCAGGAATGTTTTTCTCTTTATCTTTTGTAGTTTTATTTTTGTACTTCAGAGTGAAATATTCCTACTGTGCAGCCAGATGTTCTATAATCCTGTTTTTATACAGCCCAAAGGACTCAAATGCTAGGTAAAGTCTCTTCCATGATGACTTGAATTATGGGTAAATTCAGGCTTTAAAATCAGATAAGAGTTTAAAGCAAAAGTGAAGTGTGCTTTTGCTACAACAAAGTCGCTCCATCTAATATCACACATATATAAATATACTAATATTCCCTTACTAAAAAAGGATGGCATATGTTTGTTACCACACTGGTATGGGAAAACAAATGACACCTGTTAGATGTTCTGCTGCAATACAAAGACAGAATATTTAACACTTGGAAGCCTGCATATAGGTAATATCCAAAACATAAGTACCAAAATAAAAGCAAGCTAATTTTATGAAGGGCCAGCAAAGTGCAGGTCTAACATAATTACTGGGAATTTGCTGAAGCCCCTTCAGGACCCCCTTCAAAATTCTGTATATTTGCCAAGATCAGGAATCTTGCCACAGGACTAGAATTTTGATGGAGAATGTGATTTCAGATCCTCTATATTTCCTCATTTGGTAAGCAGATTATCACTATTATATCACTGCAGAAGTCTGCCACTTCACTGATTCACAAAGACAGCGTAATTAGAAAAGAGCAAGGACTTGATGTTAGTCCACGTTTTCTTCCACTAAGGTCAATGAGGGTTTTACTGCTGCCACTGTAAACAGAGGACTACCTATAAGGAAGATTTCTGGGGAGGGAATCCTCACTTGTGGAGCTGGATTAGCTACATAATGATAATAAGGTAACAGGCACTGATTCAAAATTACACAGCAGAAGTTTGCATCATAAATAAAGGTAAAGATGAGCACTTCACCTTTGTCCATACACACATGGATATAACCAAACTTTTTCCCAAGAGCAGGGCTGTCATGTGCCCCATTGGCAGTACTCCCCAATACAGTATGCCATGTAACAATGCATAAGTGCATGTTAGATGCACTTGCAAAGGCATTTTATTTGCTGGCCTGATATCTGCACATAAAAGCCATCACTCTCCCAAGCCGTAATAAAACTAGCAGGAGGCCAGCCACAATGTATGCTGCCCTTTCTAATGTCAGAAAAGTTGTTCTTTCACTCTATAAACAGCTGATTCTACTATTTACTCTTGAATGATGGGGTTAAATTTCCCACAAGGAAAATCAATACAAAGACCCATAAGGCAGAAGTACTATTCCAGTTAAAACACTAAATGGCTGCTGTATAGCAGTAGGGTTTCTAATGACTAGAGAGATGTGTTTTTAACAGAAATCTTTTCCTCCCTTGGTACAGAGTGAAACGAAAACAAGGTATCACATGCCAACAAGGAGAGTAGATTATTACGTGTTTTTAAACAAGGAAGAAAAAAGATTAACATAACAGAAGTAGGTTGCAAAGATTCAGGCATATTTGAAGATGATGAATTGTGCTGGCTATATTCAGCTCCAATTTACACCCCTTCTGTTTTCATCCCTTCCTGAAATGGAATGTGCACATAAACTATTCAAATATTGCCAACAAGACATCACTCTGTCCAAGTAGTGACAAAAATCAAGTTGTACACATCTGAATTAGCTACAGTTCAAGTTTGTGCACAAAGGAACACGCATTCCAGTTTTGATCTAATACAATTACCTTCGGGGGAGAGAGACACTATCATAAGCACTGACCACACTGGTGTTCTGAGGTTTTATGGAGATGAAGCAGTTTAAAACAATCACCTGGAATATTTGCATAATTCTTCTCAATTTTTCAAGTCATCCTAGTAGAAATTCCATCATAACAGCAAAATTAGAAGCTGTGTTTAGTACATTTGGAGGTTTTTTCTTTCCTTTTTTTTTTTCCTTTTTTTTTTAAATATCAAAAGAATTAAACAGATGTGAGACATTTAAACACTCCTTGTCACTACATTATAGAGCATGACTTCACTTGTAAACAGGCTTAATCTCAAACTGCTGCCCCATGTCATGGCAAACAGCTGGCACCTCTCATCAGAAACAACATTTTAATGAATCTTTTAGTTCACATACTCAAGACTGCACTTCTCATGTTTTATAAACAAATTATCTTTTCCTTACAAAACAGAGATTGGTTGAGCTGCTGCAGACTTCAGAATAAATGGATTTTCTTGTAGAAATCAACTACAAGAGTCTGATTTTTCTGTGCAGCTTCTTGATTTCTTCTCTCAGCATCTTATGGGATATCCATTATCACCATTCCTGCTGATCTAAAGCACACACTTCTGTAATTTCTACTTTCTTTTAGCCTAAGGATACAAAACCAACAACAAAATAGCATATAAAGACAGCGTGTAAACGTGTTCAGTAAGTGTAAGCAAATATGTAAATTACATTTATTACGATTTCTCTTCTGCTTGCAGAGATCTATTTTTACATTTGTGGCCTGTTGAAAATCTGCATCATGCTGCTCACTTACCTTCTGGGTAACATTTCCATCAATGATTATCTGAAATACAGTCATCTCAAATGGGTAACCAAGCAACCAAACATGCCCCCATTATGAAAGCCAGGGAACTGCCTAAATCAGGACAATTCATGTAAATCACTGCCTTCACAGTAAGACTCAGATTGTTAAAAGAAACTCTACACAAGCTCCAGCCTTTCTGTTGTTGATAGAGCAATAAGCATGAAACTACAGTGTCTGAGTGTCATTTAACTTGCCCTGTAACTGGATGGATTGCTAAAAAAGATCCAGAAAAAATGTTTATTAAGTTGAATTTTCATCAAAACAAAATTTGTTCTGATAAAAGCCTACTTTCTGGCTTTTCATTCTTTAAGCTGTAGAGAACAAGAAACCGTAAGTGTTCAACTCACAGACACTTCCATGGGAATTTATGTCTGGGGGTGTTTAAATTACTTTTTTTTCAGTGTGGCTTTCCTGGTAATCTGCATGTTCCAAGAAGGAACACAACCAAGAGACAAATCTATGGTGCACCTGGAGTCACAGAAGCGGAATCAGAGAAAGCACAGTCTAATCATGGAAACCAGAGCTGTAAGTCTGGTGAAAACCTACTATCTACACATTGTATATTTTGGGTTGTTTCACTTGAGTCTTTCCAGCCTGGTCCCATGGACCACAGGAAAAGCTAGAAGGCGTAAGGTCTAATCCTGCAGTGCCTCCTCCTGATTTATTTCTTTTGAAAGATCTGCGCTTCACAGCTGCTCTATCAGCAAATCAAAGCATATGAAGAACAATTGGCAGATTCACATCAAAAGTACACTTCTGAAATGAAATGCTAATGCAGCTGCATCCTGAGATCTCTAAACTAGTACACCAATACAGCCCCATAACCAAAACTTATGGATCAAAAATAATAAAAACCAGACAGCACTTAGTCAGTGTCCTGTGAGAATGAGCACTTTTTGAAGCTTATTGGGTTTTTTTCTTATTCTCAAGTAATACTGCAATATTTAGACATTTCAACAGTCGGCGTAGTTCAACTCACTGTTTCGTAGTCTGTGTAACAAAAATCTCTGGACCATTTTATACAATGGTCTTCATTGACAGCCAAGTGAAAATTAGCCTCATCTTTGATTATTCATTGATTGCTTTCATTTCCAGCACAGTTTGCTTACTTGCAGAAATGGGGTTAATTTTTGTAAGCACAACCATACAGTGAATTTGTTGCTTCACTGGGCTGCCTATGATCAATGGATCACAGATTAAGTCATACTTCTTTAACTGATTAGAATAAGTACAAAAATAGATTTTTCCAGGCTTGCTCTCACTGCATATTTTTCAGGCTGGATTCTAATTTCAATATGACAATTTCACAGAGTGAGATACTGTTCAATGTGGGAAAACAATCACTGACAAATAAAATGATTTTCCTTTTGCTGCAGGAGAACTAAGGAGGGGAAAAAAGAGTGCAGTAAATCTTAAAATGGATAGAAATTGCAAGGGAGACTTAATTCTGTATAAATATTAATACCAGAAACCTTGAGATTTTGTCCTCTGCAAAGGTCTGCCTTATCATAAACTTACTTTTTATCACCTCTTACGCATATTTGAGATCATTTCTGCATGGAAGAAGACAGTACAGAACAATAGTCAGCAAATCAGGGTAGACTCTACTATTCTTCATGGGAAAATCTAAACCTTTGCCACCTTTGATCACATCAAACTCTGTTTTCATTCCTGCCATTTCTTTGCTTAAATAGGTTTTAAGGGATGTGCAGAATCTTGACGATAAACTCAGAATTAATTCAGAACCTGTTCTCAGAGCATTTTCATTCCAAGGGAATGGACAATTGGACACACACATTTTAGGCAGATTAAACTGTTAAATAAACCTATTTGGTTTCTCTTTTCTATACTGATGCTGCCAGCCTTAGAGGTTGGTTCAATGTGGATCTTAAGCCCTTTAGAAAAATCACACAATTTCTTCTTTTAAACAGAATGGCAGGCAGCCATTTCTAACTATAACTACTATCTGCCTTTATATCAGATGACAACCATACAAGACATCTCCTGGGTAAACATTAAGTCCTAAGAGTCAACACTTTAGCAGGAAATAATGTATTTGGGGTAAATCTTTCTGTGTCCTTTGGTAAAAATTAAGAAAAACAGGCAAGAGAGAGCTTTAAAAAGTATAATTTTTAGATGTGCAATTTTTGGCATATTTTACGTGCAAAGTACAATTGCACAATAGATACTTTCTTTACATTAAAAAGACTGCATAAGTAGAGATAAAAATCATATCACAGAGATCAGAGAACATTATGAGTTGCTATTTATATACGGCTGGACAAAACCTATAATTTTCCCTCTAACGTAACTTTTCTATTCAATCAGTTACAAATTCACAGATATAACTCAGACTATTTACTTCCAGAGCAAGTTCCTGTTGCAGAAATGAGCTCCTATGCTTAGATATATTTCTCAAAAAATCCCATTTGTCACTTTGTTTATACATCCATCTAAATTCTACATTTATTAATATTAATGATGTTCACTACTATATCTGTTCAAGACAAAACTAAAACCATAAAGTTATTACCTTCTTTAAGATTTTAGTGTCACATGAAAGAAATTAGCAGTAGAGCAGAACATTATTTTTTCTAAGTCTGATGAAACAAAAGACTGGATATCAGCAAATGCTGTGCCACTTCTTAGTTCTGCTGTACAGTCTCACTTCCTGCCCATCACTGTACTGTCACTGTAGTGAATACTATTGGAAGCTTTCCTTAACCAGCTCAACAGGAAATTGTCTGTGCAGAACAAAGGTTATCATACAATAGCTAGCAAAAGTGGAAAAAACATAATTTAAAGTAATCAGGTTTTCTTAAGGTCAGAAGTCACTTTATGCTGAGAGATGCAAACTCCTCCCTGTTGTCTCCTACTGGGTTTTCAAAAGGAGTTTTCCTTCAACAAAAGGGAAGAAAAAAAAAAAAGCAGGGGAAAAAAAAAAACTTATTTAAAAATAGAAGCACAAAGGACTGTGAAAGAGCTCCAAGAGAGTGAAAACTGTCTTAGAAACTGTAAACAAAGAATAGTTATCAGTGGGAAATACTTCAAGAATCCCATGGAAACAAACCAAATAATATTTTATGAATTGTCTCCTTTAAGCCACTTTTTGTAGACTTTCAAATAGCCTTCGGAACACATGTTCTTGAGATCTGCTATTCATAACAGTCAGCTTAACCTTTTTCACTATGCTAATAGCCTGAATTATGAGAAGTAAATCTGAATTCAGTGGTTTAGAGATGAACACTCAGTGTCACACATCAACTGCACAGCTTTGGCAGCACAAGGCTTACAGTCATCAAAGCCAAGATCCAATTTATTTGCTTTGCCCCGTTCCCAAACCTTGCAGGAGTTCACAGGAACTGAGCAGACACTTCCTCCCTCACACCATGAAGACACTGGAAGGCTTTTTTTGTGTTCCTTCTTGAAAAACACAAACCAGAACCTCCCCCTCAAACCCCCCCCCCCCCCCCCCCCCCACCCCCC
>WTXV02031896.1:0-24338 GCA_009823435.2 Nymphicus hollandicus
CCAGGTTTCTTGCAGCCCCTTTAGGCACTGGGAGCTGCTCTAAGGTCTCCCAGAGCCTTCTCTTCTCCAGGCTGAACAAGCCCAGCTCTCTCAGCCTGTCTCCAGAGCAGAACTGGTCCAGCCCTCGCAGCATCTCCGGTGCCTCCTTTGGAGTCACTCGAGCAGGTTCGCATCCTTCTTATTCTAAAACCAACATTGTTTTCTGTGCGTAAGTTCTGAAGTGATTTCTTGTGGTTGTCTTGTGGTGATGAACCACTTCCTGAGGGAAAGCTGTATACAAAACCAAATTCTCCCATATATGTTGGTTTTAAAAATGGTGAATGAACAAATTTATAAAGCTCTTTTAAGACTTTTTTTTTTATTTTTAGCATCTGCTTGTTGTGCAGATCTCATGGAGACCTGACACATGTAAAAACTGATTTAACTTTTAAAATAATGTGCATGTTTTAATGGAAGTTTAGGAGCATCTCTTCTGCCTTTGTTTTTTGTCATCATTTTTTGAAACTCAGAGCTAAACAAGAAGAATCTGCTGCTGTACGGAAGTATTAAATACAGCAAACACTTTGTTTGGCAAAGATGAGTAAATTCTGGTGATCCCAGACTTAACTAGTTATGTGCAGGGTATTTTCCAAAAAATGGTGTCTATTAAACTGAAGACCAACATGGATTGTTCTGCAAGTCATTAATCAGCATCAGCTGATTCAGGCTTCTTGGCTTCTTTGTGGTGTGCTATTCTGCCTTGTGTTCAACTTGCCAGGAATGGTTTCAACTTAAAGTTTAAAAAGAAACTCAGAAAAAAAAATAACCCCCAAACCCACCATACCAGATGATAAAAATTGTGTTGTTTTATCAAGTTAGTGTTTCAGTCATGGCACCAGATGCCAAAATGCTTTAGTTGTTATAAACACTCTTGTTTACATGCTGAAATCGGACCTGATTAGATAATTTTAGGTTTAACACTCAAAGATAGGCCTTTTGTCTACCCAACTGGATGCAACCACAACTGCATTTTTAAAAGGTCAAAATAGAGCCAGAAACATTGCCCTAAACATGCCATTAACTGGTAATTATTAGGTTGTGATTGCGCTTTGTAAGTAACGCTGAAATAACATCAAGTAATTTGTTAGTTTGCATTAAGATCTTATTTTAAACTCTTACAATACAGTCTAGAGAAAAGGAACTGCTTGATTTACTACCTAAGGCCTTTGACAGTCTGGCTTCTCTTGTGTCATCTTAAATATGTGACCATCTTAATTCCACATGAACATTATTGCATTCAAGAGTAATTATTTATCCATAAGGAGACATGTTTATTCGGGAACTACATAGCTATAATAAATTCCTGTCTCACTTGAAGGAAGTTTTAGAAATCTCAAAAGGCTTTCTAGATAGAAAGGAAGTAGTTTTGTGCTCCAGTCTCAGAGTTTTACACGTTAGACTACCTATGCTTCATGTGAAGGAACTGGTTTCTACTTCATCTGTGTTCTGCCCCAGCAGCCCCCAATCCGAAACCTTTCCTTTCCCTGATTTTTTAATGCTTCTTTTGAATGAGATAGAGGTATAATACTTGATCTCTACACATTTGAATTTCAGCCTTGCTCCCAGGCACAATCTGGGATGCTTCCATTAGAGCAACATGGGTTTAAATAACCCTGTGCTTATTGTTCTGGTGGGGCAGGGAGGCCCAAAGACATGACATGTGGCTAGGGACTTTTGGCTTAGCATCTGACAGGCTTCCTGGTCCTCTTCTTCTAGTGTTCTTTTAAATGGAGAATATTGACAAATCACCTAAGATGATGCAGCTAACTTGCAAAATGAGTGTCTTGTGTAATTTATTTCTCTTGGTTTTAAAACTGACACAGGTATTTTTTAACTCTTTGATACCATTTTGTTCTGACACATTGCTTTCCATGAAGACATTTGAGCTCAGCTGATTCGGTAAAGGTTATTGCTTCAGGTTCCAACATATCTCCTTGTTTCTTCAAGAGAACCCATTCAAAAAAAAAGTTTAAAATGTAGTACTTATTCTTTTTACAGGTCAGGATTCTCTTTTCCATATTGGGCCTGGGAAGAAATTTGTCACTAGCTAGCCTGTTATGCAGCCAGTTAAATCAGTAAAACTCAGTTTCAAACACTGGAGTTAATCATAATATTTGAATGTTATTTTGAAAAGTGAACTGAATTCTTTTAACTATATGATAGGATTTTAAAATGTCTAACATAAGTTTTCCTAACGTAATTTCCTAAGCTTGTCTTGCTGCCACTTTTTATTTTATTACCTGATCATCAGAACAATGACCTGTGTTGTTTCATTTGTTTTACTGCCTTCGGTGTATTGGGCAAGACTATTTTATTTCTTTTAAACAATAAAGAAAAGCAGCCAATATTTCTATGGAACTTGACTGACATGCTCAGAACCTAATTCATAATGCTTCCAACTGTATTACCCTTTTAAACCATCTCCCAAAATTACTGAATGTTTGATACTCTGTTTCCTGGCTTTGATTTGAGTCCTGTTCTCCATGCATTTAAATCATAGAATCACAGACTGGTTTGGGTTGTAAGGGACCCTAAAGCTCATCCAGTTCCAACTCCTTGCCGGGGGCAGGGACACCTTCCACTAGACCAGGTTGCTCCAAGCCCCATTCAACCTGGCCTTGGACTGCTTTTGTTTTAAATCCCAGGATGGAGGGAAACAGTCATGAAGAGTAGCACTTGGATGAAGCTGAGCCTTTGTATGGTTGCACAAGCAACTGAAAGGATTCACTTTGTTCCCTGGGTACTCAAAAGTCAGGTGGAGAATAAGATGGCCAGAGTCCATAACAGAGTCTTTCTTTATTGCTATTTCCTTGTCATTCAGGTTAGTAAGTGCTTTCCAACACGTTAAGGTGGATGTTCCTGAGATCCCAAAATGTTGTTATGTAAGGACCAGCAGGCACATAAACTGAAATATGAAGAAAAGAATAACATATTTAAGTTTTACAACTTCAACATAGATCAGTAAAACTCAGTATCGAAAGCATGGAAAAAGTGAGCATACAGAAAATTCTGACATGCAGGAAAAACTAAAATCCAGCATAAATCCATCAGGATTATCACTATTCCTGGTCCCACACTCTGCTAGCTGGCTGAGATTTATCAAGGAAGTAGGGAAGGTAATATGCATTGGGAATGTTTTAGTTAGGCAAATGTAATGATAAAGTGAACAAAAGCAACTCTCTTTTCCCCTTTTTGTTAGTGTAACATTCAAACTGTTTTGTTTAACTCCTTCACATGGTTTTTTTTCCTGCTCTGGGAAAAAAATGTCAATGTGGAAGCCAAAACCAGGTATTCCTTGTTGCCCAACTCATGTCCGTGGATTTTTCTAACCAAGCCTTGATTAGACCATCTTTAATTGCTTAATCTGATTTTGCTTTACAGGGAAAAGCATAGCAAAAATTCAGAGGTGCAACACATTGACTTTGGACTCCCTAAATGTTGCTGGCTGGTAGAGCAGCCTATTAAATGCCAACAGGTTAGAATTTCCACTTGTAAATAAGGGCAGCTTCCCTCCTTTGGCATGATTGGAACAGAGTCTATATTTCCAGTCTGTTTCCTCTTCAAATGCACAAAAAATATGGTGAAACCCAATGGGATCTGTGAGTGGGAGGTAAAATTAGCACCTAAAAGTAAACTCCATGCCAGTTTACAGCCTAAGCTAAAAAAACCCACAAACTCCCACACCTCTTCATGTCAGAGGATAGTTATTACTATGACTTGTTCTCTGTATGCATGTAAAACACAGGCATCTGTGAGGGGGCTGGAGCACCTCCTGTGTGAAGACAGAGAGAAAGTTGGGGCTGTTCAGCCTGGAGAAGAGAAGGCTGCGTGGAGACCTCAGAGCAGCCTCCCAGTATCTGAAGGGGGCCTACAAGGATGCTGGATAGGGACTCTTCATCAGGGACTGTAGTGATAGGACAAGGGGTAATGGGTTTAAACTGAAACAAAGGGAGTTCAGGTTAGATATAAGGAAGAAGCTCTTTACTGTGAGGGTGATGAGACAGTGGGAACTGGTTGCCAAGAGAAGTGGTAAATGCTCCACCCCTGACAGTGTTCAAGGCCAGTTTGGACAGAGCCTTGGGCGACATGGTCTAGGGTGAGGTGTCCCTGCCCATGGCAGGAGGGTTGGAACTGGATGATCTTAAGGTCCTTTCCAACCCAAACCATTCTATGGTTCTATCTATTACAAAGAACAGAAGGATAATTCTGGCTGGTCAAAAAAACTTTCTTTACAAAAAGCATGTATTTTGAATAGCAATGTTCTGTAGTGTCTAAGGTGTAGAACCGCAGTGGCATTCAGAGTTCTGTGTTAAAGTTTTAATCAGAATCACGTAAATCAGGGAGAATGACAGGCTGGCAGTTTAGTTAAACCAGCTTTTCAGAAATGACTGCAGCTTGCGCTCGTTTTGTGGTTCACGTTACTGAGCCACTTCCTGGTGATTTACTGAGAGGCAAGAGGGAGAAGGAGTCATTTGGTGTTTCATTAGGGTACAAAGAATCCTGTTTCTGTTTCCTTCCCTCTTCCCCTCCCCAGTCTCTTAAAGTATATACATTACCAAGCCAAAGAATGATATCATGGCACTTTCATGCTGAAAGCGTACATTGTTCTCCAGTCTCCCTCCTTCTCCTTAGTCTGCTTTGGTAGAGTGGTAGTGTTTCTTTGGTTTAAATTAAATATGGTGTTTGCAAAAGGTGCCATAGAAAGTCCTATGTAAGACAACTCGGAGCATAAGCCCTAATTTTGTAGGAGTCAGTGGAATTCTGGTCTGAGTGTACTTCTTTATCTTACGGATTCAGGTGTAATGTAGCTAATTTGCTTAGGGTTACTCTCTTACTGGCCTAATTTTCTAGCTAAGGACAAGTAATAGTAAACTGTGTGTATGGGGGAATGTGTTTGGTTTGGATTTTTTTTTACCAGATATTATACCTTAAGTATTCAGTCTTGACCTAGCCCTGCTTCCCTTGAAAGAAGTGCAAAAAACCCCCCAAAATCTCCATGGAGTTAAAGTTGATTCTTGGTGCTTCAGCAAATCCCAGCAGTACAAAAAAAGCTAATAAGGACAAAATAAGCTTCCAGTGCATCAGGAGTACCTGAGTGTGTTTAGAAAAATAGGGGAAAGACCTTTTCTCAAATGTGCTAAGCATCCAGATCCCTTCTTTCAGCTAGTGAAAAGCATTGCAAAATGTCCTTACCATAATGGCTAGGCTTGTGACACTGCTTTTTGAACTCTCCTGTCTTTACTGTGGCTTCACTTTTGTCCAACAAGCTGGCCTGAGGGTTAAGCCAGATGAGACGCCTTCAAGCTCAAAGGTTGATACTGTGTTATATAGTGTCTGTAGTACAAAAGCTTTGCTGTAGGAAACATGGAGATCAAGCGTTTGATCCTGGTGTGGCAATGTATCTATTTCTGTATAAAAAGTTGGTTCTGTGAAGCCAAGAGTTTGGCTGTATTTGTAAAGAGTCCAATTCAAAAATAAGACACTATTGTTGATGAAAGATCATATTGATGTGAAAACGGGAATAATGACATTTTTACACTGTCATCTTCACAAGAGGAATTAATTCATGTTTCTTAGCTACTAAAAACCCATCATACCTGCTTAGGAGAGATTGTGAGCAGAAAGCAAAAAAAGCAATTTCTCAGAACTGGTGCTTAGCATTAGTAGTACTAGTCTAAGGGGAAGATCTCTGTAGCTTTGTCTCTGTCTAGAGCTACTGCTTTGGGGTTATCCCTGACCAGGTAGGAAGTCAAACCTAAGTCTTACCCTAACAATTAGTTTCCACTTTCAATATTAGCATAATACCAAACAACTGGTTTAAACATAGTCTTTTGAGAATGAAAGCTAAAACCAGCTGAATAGCTTCTCCTGTCTGAAGAAACTTTCTTTTACAACACATGATTCTTTGGCTTTAGTCATAATGCAGAAGTGGAAAAAAAGTTATGAAAATACTTTATGAACCATCTGACCTACCAACAAAATACATATGTTTGCATTTAGGAACTCTTTTCTGCTTTATTCATGGTGTTACCTGGCCACAGCGGGTTTGATGTGTATGGGGGGGGTTACACACCTACAGATGAGTGTGTAAAAACATACATGTGCCCACACTTTTACCAGTGAAACCATAGCCCTCTAAAATGTATAGGATGTCCACTCAAAATACATCAGAGTGGAGGTGATAGCTTGATTTGCTCAACAGTGACTACAGTTCAGATCAAAGGACAAAGCAGATGCTGATCTGGAATTGCATATCAGATTACAGCTTCACTGACCACGGGCACACTTCTGTGTGTTCCCAGGTATAATACCCATTAGCTGGGTGGTTCAGTGTTCCCATTCTGTGCTGTACTTTGGTGGAAGCAAGGTCTGTAGGGCCAGTTGTGAACTTTGTACAATTCAGAATAAGAAGATAAATCAGTTCAAATCTAGAAATACTCTCCAGCTTGACATTCACCACTCCTCCACCAATGTTTATCACTGATCTGTAGTTATTCCCTCAATCTCCCAAGGTTAGATATTTTCCTTCTGAGATATAGCTCTTAATCTACCCTAAAGGTAATGCTCTATCTGCTCCACAGAATGCCTGTGGCTTCAGGCAAGTTCAGGCTAGCTGACTTTCTGCTTCTACACGTAAGCTGGTCACTTGGATGCATGGACTGATCCGAGTGTAGCTCCTGCTCTTGCTGTTGTCTGACCCTGCCATATCCCCACTTTGCAGAGCAATCTGTGCAATTGCACAGTTTGGTTTTTAGTATTTTCTCTCTTTCACTTCACTATGTCTTTTAAAATATTTTACATTGTTCAAGGGCAGTGACATTCGATCTGCTTTTCTTGAAGTTTTGGGATACGTATTACCTGGGTGGGTGAATTAAAAGGGAGAACTGTGCCCTTTAAATATTGCAAATCTGAGAAGGGCATGTTGATCATATCTTCTTTGTTTTGGCCCTGAATTGGAAATATTTTTGTCTATATGCTACTTTCTGATGTAGTCAGACTGTTTTGCAGAACATGTACGCTATAGTGAAAAGAATCAACTAAAAGAGCGTATGGTGAGAGACACTATGAAGACAAAGATCAGTGCACAAGGGTTCAGTAGGAATTAATCTCTCCAGTGGCAGCTGATTTGTCAAACAGTACCCTGGACTGAGACCTGATTTTTGTTCATAAGGTACAAGCCATCATGATCTGCTTTCAAGGAGATATGGCTTAGTAACTTGTCATGCAATGGATTTCTTTGCAGGACTCTGAGCATGAAGACTTTGGCCTTTAGCACGTCATATGAAAAGCTGCACTCATACATTTTCACTGTTTTAAGTTTAATATGTTACATTTGTAGAATTTCAGTATGTGATTTCAAGAAGTTAACTGTCATGCTTTGTGCTTATATATATAATAATAACTTATTTCACTGTAGGTGGACTAAGGGATCATAATAAGGCCTTAGGGATTTAACAGACCTATAGATTCAGTTTTTGGAACTGCAGGAGCAGTTCCTTCTAGTCAGTTCTGACTATGTTTAGATAATGAAGTAGATGTAATGTTGGACTCATGGGGTTTCTTGAATGTCCAGTTGAGTATGCAGCTAGAGCTGTTGTGTCTTGTCTTCTGTGGAAACCTGAAACAGGAGACATATGATTAAGAAAAGAGTCTTGCTTTCTCATGCGTTAAGATGTGACCGAGGTGCACCATACAGATGTAGAACATCGTGTGTTCTATCCCACAGTTCAGATGTGGCAGCAATGAGTGAGAGAGAATACTTGAAAAGAAATTCTAGCCAGGAATTTTGAGCCAAGAATGCTTCCATAGCATTCCAAAGCTTTTTCAGGCTTTACTGGAGCATTACCTGATTGCCTTAATAAATGGCAAGGTCATCTTGTAAAAGTCCATTAAATTCTTGATTGGAGCATTATCAAAGGAAAATCAGGAAAATCTATTTTGCTGACAGTAAGCAAAAAGCAATTATCTGAAGGAAGTGAAATCTAAGGATGAAGTACTGAAGTATAAAACTATCCTTGCATGCTTGATCCTTCCATATTTGATTTGTTAAAAAGTAGTTATTCCTTTCATTAGACTTCTTTTTAAGGGAGTTTTCCACAGTTCCTGCTATTGAAATCACAGTTAAAAGCATACAAGCAGTAGAAGTACTGTTTCTGTCCCTGTCTGTCTCCTGCAGTGTAGGACTCCATGGTATAAAATTTATTTGTGCTTCCAAATAAGTGGAATTTGCTTTGTGTACTTTAAGGCAACAGAGTCACATAAAGCCTTGCTGCACATGAACTAGCACCGGGAAAACACCTTTGCCAGGAGAGCGGGTTCTAAATCAGAAACAAGTTTACATATTAAAAGGAAAGGATAGAAACTCCAGGCTACTCTGTTACAGTAATCAGTGCCTTTTTGGCAACTAGCACATTTTCCCATTTCAAGATCTTTGCCAGAACCTAAAAAGATCTTTCTTTTGGTATTTGTGGAAAGATATAAAACTGATGAGTGCAAAGAGATCCAACATACTCGAATATATACAACAGGGGATTTCCATGTGACTAAATCTAAGTGCCGTCAGGTTACAGCTGGCAGCTATCAAAACTAAACTAAATTACTAATACTAACTTTAAATAATTCATTCCTGTGTCAGGAGACTTATCAGAGTCCTAAAATTATTAAATATACCAAAAAAACCCCAGCACACGAGAAATCTGTGCACTGTTTAATTCTGACTGCGTCTCTCCTTGACTCCATCGGTTTTTCATCTTCAACACCAAGGAAGTGGCTTTTGTTGGTAGCACTCACAGCTCTTAAATGGATTTCAGGGCTTGGCAACTGGTCAGCCAGTCACAAGTGTCATAAAAGTACAGTACAGTAAACTGTCCTGGAACACATTCCAAAGATAAACTTGGAATTCTGCAGAACAAAAGTGATAGTATTACCAGGATTTTTCCTGGTCCCGTGGAAAAGTGAGGATTAGGCCCAAAGTTAATATCAGATGTGCTATCAAAGCAGAGCTGAGGGGAACAAAAGCATCAGTATTTTCTCTTTTATCACCCAAATTTACCAAACTGGTAAATCTTGGCAGTTTCATGTCCATGTAAAATGTATTGTGCTGTGTCAAAGCAGTTAAAAAACGAACATCATCTCATGTAACACATCAAATTAGATGAAACTGATTTCAGCTGCATTTCACTTTGGGCTAAACTATTTTAAAAGAGAACAGAAATCCAAACTCAGCTGATTCATAGGTGTACAGGTTAGAATATTGGAAAGATTTCTTCATTTTCCTGAGAACTGAAATCACTGTAACTTGTATGTCCCGTTACGTTCAGTATTATGGAGTAATAGGGTAAGACTATACATGGGGTGCTGGTAAGAAGGTCCAAAAATGGGTGAAATTATAGTGTCAAAGGAGTTATGTGTGAAATGGTCAACTTCACCATGCAGAATTCATGCATTTTGTAAGCTGAAGAGCAGATCCTTCATTTCCCTATGGCACTAATTTCAGAGTGAACCCATTTTAGGTTCAGATACATTGAAAATTCTATTCAAGATGATAAATCTGTGCTGATGTGATCCCCAAAAGAAAGGAAAAAGGTGGAGCAAGACAAGTTGGTAATAATGAAATACTGTGTAGCCATGTCATCATATGTTATTTGTGCTTATGCTACCCTCATCAGTGCAATTTAATCACCTGATTTGCATTTGGATGCCTGTTTTTAGAAGCTGGGATAGTGACTAGATGTGGATGTCCTGCTTCCACATTGTATCAGGAATAAATTTTGTCCCCTTGACCTGCTAGTTAAAATTCTACAACAATTTGTGCTCATCTCCATTTATACTTGGTTTGTAATTTCCAGTATTATTTATCCTGTGACTAAATTTGGCTCAAAGATTCCCATGCATGCTGCAGTCACTTGAACTATGGCGGATTTGAATTTAGGTAATATACTACACATTGTACTTGACTAGATTGGGCTCTACAGCCAAATATATATATGGATCTATATTCAAGACTGATTATTGCAGTCTCAGATAAATAATTTCTGGTCTGAACTATCTTAACTTTATGCAAAGTTATTGATTGCATTCAGGCCGTTTTCACAGTTTAACACATTAGTATAACTTTGGTTCGTTACTTACAATGTTGCTTTCATACATTTGCAGTGACATAATTTCATTCCAATGTTGTAACATCATACCCCATAGACTCACACTGACATAATTTTTAAAACTTAGAGAGGATGCTTTGTCCTATTTAAAGGAAATTAAGCCTAAGTATAAATATTATTGAAATCATGCTGCCCTCAGTCTCCCCTCATTACACTGGTGTAAATTAGAAGACATTTTAATGAAACCCATAGAACTAAAGTTTATTTCAGGCCCGTTCATTCAAAAGAATAATCTCTAGTCTTAATTCAAGCATGATCTGATAAAATAATCTTGTCTCTAGATACTTTCAAAATGTAATTTCTTTGGTTATGCATGTAGCTCTGCTGATTTAAAAACCAGGGGATGGAAGTAGGAGGCAGTTTCCAAATCTCTGCATCTTACTTTGGGACATCTGTAACTGTTTTCATAATTTTGGTGTTACCCTGAACTGCTCATATGTAAGACTGTGGAAACCAGAACTTGACACCTTTGTGTTCTTTGTCTATTAGATTTTATCTAACAGCATGTGGACTAAGGCTTCCAGCAAAACTAAGTATCACAAAACAGAAGGAGTATGAAGCACTCTAGAGGAAGCCAACCACTATCATGGACTATTTGTGCTTTGCACAAGTACCTTAGAGAAACTTGAACAATTTTTTGTGGATAACATCAATCTATGATGGTTGCAGGAATGTTTATCTGAATTTTGCCAGCTCACTGATATTTTTTATTATAAGCCTTCTTTCTCTATTATAAAGTAACCAAAAGATTCTTCTCTGAGATAATTTTCCCATAAAAGCTATAGCTGTGGCACTTGCAGTCATAGGTCAAGGTAAGCAGTTACACTGCAGGTTAGATTCAGCATTGTGTGTACTTCTTGGGACCTTAAATTTCTTGGGACCTTAGGTTTTGCAGATAATGTTTCTTCCCTTATTGCGTTACTTAATTCCAATTTACATGAAACTAAAAATTGTTTCTATTTAGACAGTACCACGTATGTAAAGACAAATTGAGCTGGAATTTGTCAGAACACAGTGCTGCTAAAAGAGATAGGGATCAATTTTTTTGGTGAATTGACATTACAAGGAAGCCATAGGACAATTACAGAGCAGAGACTTGCTGGCACTCAGGACTAAGACGGGAAGGTAGTGTGAAAGAGAGTGTAATAAAATATACAAAGGATGCATTTTCCAAAGACAACTGCTGTACCAGTAAAAAAGCCCAGATGAAGCTGGAATTAATCAAATATGTATGATTGTATAATATACTCATGTTCAAATATTGTTAAATATCAGTTGTTAACTACTGTTTATCCAATAGATGACAGATTAAATAGAGAAGATACAGATATATGCATATCATGACATATAACATCATAACATTTAATCTTAAATGTTGGCCAGCTCATGTTTTTTACCTTACCATGCTCTGCCTACAGGGTTGATGAATGTAGGAGGGCATTTTTTTAAGGAGGAAGAGGATACCTGGTTGAATGGAGCTGTAGAGGTGGAACTGTATAAATATGAAAAAAGAAAGAAAAAAAGTATTTTTCTCTTCTTAACTGCTCTGTTCGTTATTTGTCCTGCTGTCTGTGTACCTATCTCTGTATACATGACCTACCCCAGATGAGGCAGGAGTAGCGTTGGTCTGCAGCCCAGGGTTCCCTACTGCTTCTGGTAAGTAGCGGGGGTGTAAGGTGCTTAATGCAATGTGGTGCTCTCCTGCAGCTCGCCAAGGGAGGGAGGCTGGAGTAGTGGAAACATTCCTACCGGAGAGAGCATGAGTGGGAGGAGATGGGATTACAGCTCCTGCTGCACTACACCATGGGGGGAAGCCATTTTAGGCCAGGCCTTCACTCTGTGGTCCAGAGCTTTTTGGAAGAGAATCAGACTAGAAGATCTGTTTCAGTATATTGGGAATTAATTTACATCTCTATGGAGTTAGATGACGCTACTTACATTTTTGGGCAAATTAACCAAATTACTTTTAGGATGTGAGTTAACAGCATGCCTATTACTCCACAACATGTGCAGTCTTTCTCCATAAGGTAAATGTTAAGCAATAGTCCCTACTGGACTGGTACTAAAATTATATTGTACCTATTTGAGGAATATTCTGGCCTCGGAGTACCAGTAAGGTAGGAGACTGGGGTGAGAACAGTTCTCTGTTTTCTCCTCCTTACATTTTGGATTCCTGGATTGCCATGATGCACTTGCAAAGAGACGGCTTGCACTCTTCTCTGTTCCTGTACTGATTCTTTGTGCTTCCATTCTTTGGGAGATTTTAATTTTCTGTTGCCTATAACGCAGAGAACAGATTTCCCTAAAGCTCGCAGGCTGTGGAAAGTGCAGGAAAAAAAAACCCAAACCCAAACCCTAACCATCCTGTAAAGGAAAGATGGAGGAAAAATAGATGGATTAAATTATTGAAATGTAACGCATCCTTAAACACAATAAATGTACCTCAGGGTTTATTAATTCCTGTTGCTATTAGAAGAGCTCTCGTAAGCAGTATCTTCAATGTAACCACATTTTAATGAGTCGTTTTCATAAAGGATAGTATAAAGGAATAGTTTCCTTGTAACAGACCGTACTGATGATAAGACTAAACAATAGCATGTAATGTTTTGAATTAGTCAGAACAAAGGTCCAATGAATTTCTTTACATCTCTATTCCAGGATCACTAAGCAACCAAGGACAAATAGCTTTCTGTCTGGCTGGTATATTGTATTGCTTGTAAAAGCTTTTTAAAAGAGTATTAGTTCTTTGGCATAGGAATAAATGGATTGTAAGCATATTACAGCTCCTCTTGAATAATTTCTGGGGTTTGGCACGTGATCTCCTTGGGCTTCCCCAGTTTTAAATGCCTCACTTGAATTACGCATCGTAGCTATCGCCATTGGGGTGCATCGTGTTGGTGGTGTTCTTTTGTGTCTATTTGTAGATTTTTTGAAGTTCAGTATTTTTAATAAGCTGCAGTTGCAGTGAGATGGGCTTTAGTGAATGTGGAAATTGTGTGTTATAGTTGCTGCATCTTCAGGTACATGTAGGCGATGCGATAGTTATGAGCACAGACCAATTTCATCTGCAAGTATTCAGCGAGGAGTCGTGATGACGCATGTGTTAGTCTTCTGCTTTTAATTTCAACCAGAGCTAATGTTAGTGTTTTATCCACATATATTCAAAGATCCTATCTTTGAATAGCCAGCAAGCCTGTACACAGAAGAAATGGAAAAAATAAGTCTTGTGATGCCCAGCCTAGAGACTTGAAGTACAGAATTACAGTGTATTTACTGTTTAAGGTCATGTGAAAAGTGTGTCTTGGAGCTTATAATTAAACCTACATTTCTCATAAATTTGAGGAAGTTAAAAGGTATTGTAGTCACTGTATATTATTTACTTCTATGGGTTGGATCAAACACCCTCGCACTCTGCCAGTCCTGAAAGTGGTACTAGAAATAGGTAAAAAGTCTGAGTAATAAAGGTTTTATTAAACTTTTCATAGAACAAAAAGAGGCAACTGCTGCACCTGAAAGTGTGAAGAGTATTCTGAGAATGTCCAAAAAATACAAATCTGACCAGCATTCTTCTGATGGGGCCTTCACTAAAGGGTGCTTTGTAGGGTTTATGTTCTAGTCTTATTGTTGCTTTCATGAAAAAAGATGTAAAACCTCTATGTAAATTCCAAAGGCCATGTCATCTCAATATAGCACAGATTGAAGGCGATAGGGCAGCAAGCTTTTCATGGTGGATATCTAAGCCCAGGCACGCAGCAGGAGCTGTTGCCATCAGCTTCAAGTTCAGTATAATGGTTCTTCTGGGACTGCTACTTGTGACATGATTGAGCTTTTGGAAATCAAATATGTGGATACAAGAAGAGAGAAATAATTTTTTTTCCATACATCTCTTCTTACTGAAGGTAAGCCTGAATGGAAATTAAAAATAGGGAAGTGCCTGCCCTTTCAGGTATCTGTGCTTGAAATTATGGGTATGTGCTCTGGCTTAAATCCAGATACAAGATATTCCTCTGTTTCCAGTGATCCAACAGAAATGATATTTTGAGCATACAGTCTTTGTGATTTCTGTCTTACAGCTAAGATAGACGGCATGCTGCTGTAATGTGAGCCTCCTTTCCCCAGTCTGTCAGACACCTCAGACTTTCATTTACTTGCTAGTGTCAAACCAAATGAGGCAGGTACTAGTGCTGGTTATTCTCATCATTGCAGAAGACCTCTAGAGTGTCAAGTATTTTTTTGTTCTTCACAAAGGTAAATCTGCAAATATGAAACATGTGGCATTCAGTTCCTTGTAATTGGCTCGATATTTTTAGTTTTAATTAGTTTTCATTACATAAGCAAGCGACAAAGTTCTAACCATCCTTTGAGAGATCTTCACTCACCCTGCACATCCTTTCTTGTCGCTTTTCCTTATGCATTTAATTGATTGTGGTGTTTGTCTGCCTCCTTGTGATTTTCCTTATAATTGCAATCCTGATGGGTTTGGTGTGGTTAGTTTTGAGCTGGGAGTCTTTTTTTTTAATAGGTCATGCTAAGCAGTTGTATTGTGATGACTCCGGGCATGCCTTTTCTTTATTTATTTCTCAGAAACTCATGATAATGATGCCCTTGAGAGATCTATTAATGAACAGATAAGCGTGATCCCACACTTGGTCATCATTTTTCCTTCATGTAAATGGTAACTGATGCTATCATACCTTCCTGTTGCTGACTAGGTTTTTAATCTTGTGACTCAGTAAGCCTTTATACTAGCCTAGAAGGTACTTCATTTTGTGCCTAGATTTTTGCTGCTCTAGGCAACAACATTTCTTAGTGTTAATTTGTAGCATAGGATGCATAGCTATGAAAAGCAGCTGTTTCACTGAAAAAGAGTTGAAAATAAAATGGTTACAACCAGCTCCGACCACAAAAAATCCTGAAATTTGGAATTTCTGAATAAATCATTGTGTTAGATATCTGTCTGTGTAAAGGTTAGGACAGAGTGATGATGTTTTTACAAATCTTTGACTTGCACTATAAGAAAATGGGGTAGTTCTGGTTTATGACTTCATTAACATTATGTGTTCTATTCCGCAGTGAGGTCTGCAGGACCTAACTAAGATCAGGTCTCTTATGGTAAATGTTGTAAAAAGTTATGCGAAAAGCTGATCTGTTTTTGGTTTTCGGATGATCCCATTAGACAAAGTAAGTGGAAGGGTAGGGTAAGAAAAAAGAGTGCATCCATGGAATTAATATCCCAAGATCATGGAAAGGTCAGTCATGCAAACTGGAATAACTGACAACCACACTTCCAGTTCTTGATCCACGTTGTCTCACTGACCTACTTGAGCCTGAAGTCTATAGTCAACTGGGAAGAATGTTTAAAAGCGCCTGTCAGGGTTATGCTTTAATGTTGGGGTTTGTGGTTTTGGTTTTGTCCTCCACAGTATTATGACTTTGGACTTAACACATTAAACTGAAATAGTAACAGCCAACTCGAGGACGTTGCCATTTCTATCTCAACTGAAATTAATTTTGGATGTTGAGTACATAAAAAATACCTTAAATAAACAATTTAAAAGGTTATGGGTCACATTTTTTACCAATAAGGGACCTGGCAGCATCTTTAATTTAATAGGAGGCAAAAAAAAGTGGCCTACAGTCACTTTTGAGACAAATATTATCAAGATCACAACTGCAGGGAAGTTCTTGCTGGGTCTGCTGTACTGGTATCCCTGAGGATACGGATGCACAATGAAAAGAAGCACATTAAATATTTTAACTCCAACTTCTGTATTAATCTTGCATGCGCTTGAAAGTAGCTGTTTGAAGCAGTTTGGAATGTTAAAAAGATTCCAGGCAGAGTTAGGGAAGCACAGACTTTGCTGCAGTTGGAGGGATGTGACATCAAATCAAGCGGGGCAGACGTACATGTCTGTGTCACACATGCACATCACTTCCACTGGCAGGCAATGAGAAGAATTCTGTAGATAAAGGTGGGTTATATTTTTAATTAGAGGCTGTTATTCAGGGAGCTGGGAGAGACAGAGTGAGCCTTGAGAAAATAGCTGGAAAACAGATGGCATTTTAGGGTTCAAAAGAACATTTTCATGTACTTCAGCAGTGCTGTAACACAAGCGTGTTCGTGTGCAGCCCACACACATTTGCATGGTGAAACCCAAGATTAGCTGAATTCAGTGGCAAAATCGAAATGGCTGATCGCTCTGCGCATTAACGCACTCTGTAAATGACTTAAAGGAATGTAAATTAGGAGAATCTTAAAAGTCAAGGTAAAATTAATTCCTTTTGTACTTAGGGTTCTGTTTTAAATTTGTGTATTTTTTTATGAGGAAAACTTTATTTTTTTTTAATTTCTCATTAGGTTTTCTCTAACTCACTCTTAGTATCTCACTGCTCCCGTTTTTAAGAGTTTTTAATTTATGAGAGACTTTCCAAGGCTCCAAATACTAATAGAAATAATGATTATCCACAATTAAGAAAATCCGTTTGCTTTTTTTATTTGAAGGTGAGAGTAAAGTCTTTTTCTTCCTTTTAAGCAATCAGTCATAGATTTATTTTGGCAGCCTCATGCTTACGTTTTTGAAATGTTTCTTTTTCTGAAAGACAATCTTCCTGTCCCCCCATTATTTGATCTTAGTACACGTGGTTTTCTATGTCTTCACTGCCAGTTTGTGCTTTCACTTCAAACTCATAAACTCTGATTTCTTTTTCTATATTTAATGTTTGCCGTATCATCTCTCCTGCCGAGTGTTGCATAAAATATTTCTTCTGAGTCAGTGCTATAACTAGAAGCAACTTGATTTCTTTTTAAGATCCCATCCTTTATTTGATAGGGAATAGGTGGTCTTTGTGGCTGGCCCACACAGACGTGTCTGGAGGGGAAGCAACAAGTAAGTGTCACCCTTACTGCTTTCAAAGCCAGTCGGGCACAGAATCACATCCAAAGTGGTTGGAAATGCACTGTCCCTTTACCTACAAATGCAGTTCTGAACGTGGCTCCCACATCAAATTGATTTTCCTTGACACTGTTTCTCCTTGTCCAAGAAATAAAAGCCTCCGCTTGTCAGGAATTCACTTGTCTCTTATTGAATCAACAAGCGTGTTTACTTCTGCCTGCGTCTGAGTCATTTCTCACACACAGAGTGCTCGCCTACACAGGATGCTTTTTTCAGACAGCAACCAAGGTCTTGTGTTAATTAGACACCAAATGTGGACTGTGCCCAAATTCTATCAAATTGTGTCAGACAAACTAAAAGTAAGATTTGAGGGAAAGTTTAACCAAGAGTGAGAATCCCAGATATTCAAACTCTCATGTTACTGCTATCATCAGGACACATCCAAAGATGCATCTTGATTTCAGTTAGTTAGGCAGGGGTATTTTGAATAATTACTTTAATGTCGGCTTCATTAAGCACAACATTTGTGCTATGGAGAATACTTTAATGTGACCTTCTCCAGTGCTTTCCCTTTGTAAAAATGTTTTCTTGCAACTTTGCCTTTTCCTAACCTCCAGAAGTCAATAGGTTGTTCACCGTAAAGTGTCTGTGCCATGCCAGATTTACATGGCTGTGGTTTCACCCTCTAAGCCAGTTCTGGGCTTCTTGAGATATATGAAAAGTGACTAAACTCCCAGGCATTAGTGTTTCATGCCATTTTACCAAGCATATTCACTATTCGTATCTCTTGCCAAGAACAAATAGAGGGAGGAGGTTGCAGTTTTGCAATGTGAAAGGAAAAATTTTCAGCTTCCTCACTTGATTATTTCTTCTGCAGAAGATGTTATTTCGTGGGTTCTGAGTATCTTTAATGGTAGAATGACTGAGGAAATGCTGCTTCTCAAGCTGGGACCTCTACACTGGTCTATTGGTTGTTCTTCAATGCCTCATGAGACCTTTCATTCACTTCACTGTTATAGTAGACCTTTCTTCTTTCCTAACCCATTCCTACAAAATTCTCAGTTCCCCTGACACCACCTTCCATATGTGTCTTTGTATGTATCCCAGGTGCTGATGTCCAGTATCGTGTGCAGTTCTCTTGATCACTGCTCATTCTCTACCATCCCTTCAGATGACTGGGTGTTAGCTAAGAGTCATCTCTATGCTAGATCCCATAATTTACTGGGGCAGTGTTGTCAGTCACTCTTCAGTTTGTCCTTTGAGTCTTTAAATTGGCTTTCAATAGTTTCACTAATTAACTGTTGGTTGCCCTGAGATCTCCTTCTCCATCCTTCAATGTATCATGTCTCACATCAGTTCAGGGTTTCATTGTGCTGCTTGATTCTTGCTTACTGTTAGATGCCTGCTGAAAAAGAAACTTACTTTGCCCTGGCTTTTAAGAAATGCTGTCTTTGACATTTCAGTGGGTGTCTCTGGGTCACCCGTTTGTTATCATCTTACTCATTCCCACATCCTGTGACACCCAGTTTCCTACTCTTCCATTCTGTCACCACTCTGTTTTACTGTATTTCTGATAAATCCACAATTGCTGATCTTGTTACCAATGTATCCTGTTGGATTAGATGTGCAAGAGCATTGTTTTCAGCACTTGCTGTTGCTCTTTTTGGGAGGCTGTGTACTCTTCTAGTATGCTCCTCTGCTGAAATATGATGTGGGAAAATTCTGCCACATCATGCTGGTACCAGTGTAAACATGCCCTTTGCCTGTTCTCTGACTGCTTTCATGGAGGTCACGGTCCTAGTTATCCTCTGTTATTTCCCTCGGATTGTATGAGGCTTTAGTCATCTAGCATTCTGTTCATTCTGTTTTCTTAGACACCCTGTGTCTTCATGCTTAAATATACATTTCATGGCTTCTTTCAGACCTTTATAAACTTTCAGAAGTTGTTTGTTATACACCAGGATGTAACTAAGAAGCCATCTCAGCTTTTCCACATATGTACCTCCACTAGGAAAAGCTCTAGGAACAGTTTATAAACTTCTTCCCCATGGTATTGGGTTTCTAACCTGATTACTTGTTATTTCCTGAGCTGTGACTAGATCTAAATGAGTTTTTGTTTTCATTTCATATTGCTGTGATGCTTGGTGAAAAGGATTGGCCTTCTGTATAAACAATAACAGAACAGTAGGATTTAGCTCTATGTAAAGGTGAAAGAAAGGCAGAGACTTGAGATACTTGCTAGCACTGTCCCTGGATTTTGAAAGGATTTTACAAGTTCCACTTGGCTTCCTGCTAGGGAGAATTTACAGTCATACATGAATGATATGTCACTTAAGCAGTGTTAGAGCATTTTAACTTGCTTCAGCAAGTGATCAGGTGATACAGGTCATACCAACAAGATATGTTAATATGTGAAGCCTTTGGTTTTAAGCAACAGCACTTTAATTTCAGTGGAATCACTAGACACTTATTTTTATGCCCCTCTGTCTTCAGCAGGATACAGATCTCTTCAGTTCCCCGTTACATCATCATCCTTGTGCTGAAAATGTGACATCTTATAATAGTGTTTTCATAAGCACTGCAAAGAAAGAGTTTTGAGTGTTAAGGTAGTTTAACAACTTGGGTAAGTATTGGAAAAATAAACTGAAAAGTTGTGAGGTGGACATCTCAGATGAGATGCACAGATCCTCTAGCAGGAACTTGCAAATGGAATAAAGAAGGTTTGAAAAGAAACTGAGTCTCAAGAGGCAGGGGTGTTCCCATCTGAGGCCAGCTTTTATGACCCTCCTTTTGCTTCATTTTTTCATGGGAAGGAGTGTTTTTGCAAGTGGAAGCAGTTGCCAAATGGACAGTTGATGAATGGACAGTAGTATCAGTCTAGAAAAAGGAGAAATCAACATGCAGTCAAAATTACTAACTGATCAATTAAAGATGAGTTGGGTGAAAACAATTCATTTCCTATTCTAAATAAAGAGTTCTCCACAGTGAGATTTAGTGACATAAAAAACTTGATGTTTTTATGCATCTTTGCATAGAAAGATCTGTGAGTTGAAAAGGAGAATGAGAGAGAAGGCAGCTTTGTAAGGAGCGGATTTAATTAACAAAGGATGTGGTGGATATGGTTTTAAAGCCCTTATTCATGGGGCTTTTTAAGGAAAATTAAAAAATAAAAAAATACTTATTTATCAAGCTCAGATTTCATAAAAACAGGACCCAAAACACACTTTGAAGAATTGGATAAAGTCCCATTGACTTCAGCAGGAGCTGGATCAGTCACTTGCTGAAAATGTGTAACTGATCTCGTTCAGTTTTATTACATTTCATTATGTTTCCTCTTGTACCTTTGGATGTATATGTCAGTTAATCTGCTAGAAGACCAGGAGTTAACTTGCATCCCTCACATGGATCATTTTAATATCAATGTTTAAATATCTTGAAGCTTACAAATACTTACAATACTTATGCTAAGTACTGTTAGTGAGCCGCCTTCTTGGGTGGCAGAGTAATAATGCTTGATCATGTTTCAGAGAAACACCTCACCCTTTACCACTAAAAGATTGCTATTTTTATGCTGATTCAAAACAATCTTAAGAAGTCAACTTCTGTTATCATGGAAAACCGTGTGAGCAAGGGAGGATGCGTAAATGGACACGAAGTCTGCTCACTCTTTTGAACTGAAAAAATGACTCCATGAATTATAGGAGGCTTCTGATTGCTATTCAGTGTAAGGCCTGGTCTGCATATGCTTTGAAGGCTCTAGTGGTGCGTGCCTGCGTGGCTGCCTCACCTAGAAAATCTGTGAGGCTTCAGTGTATCAGCTTTTTTTGTATCACCTATTTAAGTCAAAAGTTCTTTCAGTTCCCCCCAGCCTGTATGTCAGTCAGTAGTTATGGAGAATATAAGTATGGTGGTGTTGCTGAAGACATTGGGAACTTTATTAGCTTCTACGTGAAAACTGAGCTTCTTGTTCAGTGCGAAATACCACTTGACACATAGCTTTAAACATTATTCTGCCCCAAAATGGAGATTTAGGGAGTCTGACAAGTGCTTCCATTCAGGTTTATTTCCCGCCATTGATATTTACTATAAAATAGGAATGTTTGCATTTGATTTGTTTTGGGAATATAGTCTTGAACAAATGAAGCTTATAAATAATTTATAAAGTATCATTCCATCCCCTTCTTTCTTTGTTATACAACATAGTGTAAGAGGTTGCTTCAGTAAAACCAGTAGATACCTGTTAATATGTTTGATACAGC
The DNA here is from genome assembly GCA_009823435.2 of Nymphicus hollandicus. Lineage (NCBI taxonomy): Eukaryota > Metazoa > Chordata > Aves > Psittaciformes > Cacatuidae > Nymphicus > Nymphicus hollandicus. The sequence continues at coordinate 21,352 of WTXV02031896.1, forward strand.
CTAAGATACAGTGTTAAAATAAATTTCTTTAACGTTCAGAAAGCGTGTTAATTATGAAGCCCAACTTTAGCACTAGAAATATTGTGACAGGCAGTTAGCGTACACTCTTGACATCTGTGTTTTGAGCTGAGCTTTTTTACAATGCTTTTTCCAGCTAAGTGAGATTCATTTAGTGTGATTTACTACATATAAATCCCTGAAAATGAGAGGGAGATGTTAATCTAGCAAGCTGTCTATTTTCCATGTCATTATCATGGTGTATGCAGAGAGAGGAAGTGCAAGCTCCTTTATTGGGGTTTCAGAACAACAACACAGAAACTCAGAGGAGGTCCCTAAACAAATCCATATGTAACGACTGGAGTTATACAAGTTGCATCATTCAGAACTTTTAAAACTAGTAGATGTAATCCAGAACAGTTTTGTATAATCCCATATCAAGAGGGGAGCTAGGCAAAATGTGACTTAATGAGGAATGACAAGGAAAAACGAAGAGTGCGTTTTTCCTGGTTTTCAGGTGGGGAAAGATTTTTCTTCTTAATACAGTTGGATCGTAGGATAATTGAGGTTGGAAGGGACTATATATTGTTGCCTGCCAAAATACACATTAGTATACTTTAAGTAGATTACTTCAGTGTGGATGAATAATTAATAACTGGAATTGGCTGCATAATTTGTACTCTTTCTGATTTGCAGATTTGAGATTTGAGTTCCTTAGATGTGCACTTAGGCACATAAGTGAGTTCTTGGAAGTCTAAAATAAGCTTTATATTGTATTAGACTCAAACTTTAAGAAGACAACGCACACAAATTCCATGACAAAATAACAAAAGCCAAGGAAAAGAAAAGTTGGAGGGAAGCTTTCTAGCTTTCCAGCTGGAAGCTGATTTTCTTCCATATCCTCTTGGGAATTGCTTCCATGATCCATTGTGTCCGTAAGGGTGAATTCTATGTATGTAGCAGCAGTAACACCTTTTATAATAGGTATCATACAGTGGCTGTAGACTTTTTAAAGTCGGGATGTATCTGAATCTAAGCTGACTGGTGTTCAGATCTGATGGTGCTGCAGGATTTTGCTATAGATTTTACAATGAACTTTAGGGATGAAATTGCATAATCTCTGCTAAGGAGGTATTTGTACATCTCTAATAGTGGCTTGCAGCAATTGATCAGGGGACTATGGCCTGTTCTTGATGGTATTTTAGGTCACTGAATTCTTGGGTAAGTAGAAAAACTCCCTGTGGCAATAGTTACCTACAAGGTTCTGAAAATACACTTCCCTATTTGAAGGTATTTAGAAGACTTGCTGTAAATACCTACTACCACCTGCTACTGCCTTTACTGCATGGGCATTCACTGTAAGTTAGTGAAGTGTCAATATGATAATAGTAATGATTATGGAAATATGATGTTGCTAAACATCACTATTCAGTCGTGCTAATCCATGCTCCACAGGGCAGCCCTGTGGCTCTTTTTTTGTCCAAGGCCCTTGTGCTTGCTCATGTCAGGTCTCCTCAAAACCTCCATGGACCACATAGGAATCCCAGCTCCAGCCTGCTGCTGGCTATGCCCTGTGGAATAGTTTTCCATTACTTGGCAGTACCAGAGTCTAGATATAGGTCCAGAGACTGACCAGGGAAGGCTGGCTGCCCAGATCTGGGTCTTGTTCCTGATCTGAGCTTTGTACCTCGCTATCACCTTGGTTTTTGCTAAGAATGGTTAGCAAAGATTCCTAAATAGCATCAGCCTGGGTTGCAGTAGAACTGTAGAGAAGCCATGTCTGAGTGTCCTCTGGGTGTGTTTGTATTCACCTCAGGACTTGAAGCATGCAGTGGTGGTGGCGAGGCCTTCCAACTTGCTATGGGTAGTGGTCTGGCACAGTGATGTGCTAAGTCTTAACAACATTGGAATTTCCTTAGTGTTGGCCTGAAATGTCAGGACGAAAATGTATTGATCTAGAAGCCTGCTTCATAATGTAGTTCTGAGCACCTCTCAAAGAAGGCCCCCTAAATGCTAAGATATGAGAAACAAGGGTTATATCTGCTGCTGCTGCTGAGTCTAAGTGGTTCATGTTCAGCAAAAGTGAATTGAAGAGATTCAGTTCCTCTCTTTCCCAATCTCATTAATGTTACCCTTTGGGAGTGCAACATTTTCTTTGCACAGCCACTGGTGTGAGGCACTGTGTTAGTTGGCCAAACACCTTTGGATTTTATAGTCAATATTCTCTCAGTATGTAGCCTACATTGTTTCTGAAATTGGCTTAAAATCACACCAACTAGCTCCAGGCTATGATTCGCTTTAGGTTGCTGCATTTGGCTTCCAGACCTGAGCCCAAGTTCCTTTCGAGTCAGTAGGATTCTTTCCATTGACTTCTGCAGTACTTGGATCAGATCCACATTGTGTAATTCCTCCTCCCGCTCCCCTTCCCTCCCTGAAATGCTCTTAAAGAAAATTATAATATAATATGAAGAATAACGATATTGGGCCAGATTTTCAGTTCCTATAAAACAGAATAGATTTATTTTCAAGTCAGTAAAACTGTGTTCATTTACATGAGCTTAATATCTTCACATACAGCCTAATATCTCTTTAATAAGCCATAAAGCTCTCAAAACTTATTTATGTGAAAACCAGAACTGTTAAGACTGTATTTCACATTGATGCCAAAGAAGTGCTGTGCAATGACATCTTAGTTCACCTAACTTTTATTGTCTATTTTTCATATTATTTCTTGATACAGCCTTAATGCATACCAAAGCAATCTAGAATATCTCCCTCTGCAATGTTATTGTCTGGTCCTCTGGTTTCTCATATGTTTGCTTCACCATGGGTTCAACTGAAACACGGATTCTAGAGAGAACAGCTTCAGTGACAGCCCTGCTTCAGACACAACTAAAATAATGAAGATTCTATTGTGAGGGTGGTGAGGCGCTGGCACAGGTTGCCCACAGAAGCTGTGGCTGCCCCATCCCTGGCAGTGTTCAAGGCCA